>APFE030923927.1:14133-34976 GCA_000404065.3 Pinus taeda | reverse complement strand
AAAAATAAAGAAAAAAAACCCTTAAGCTGACAGATAAATACATGTCCCCGCAAACTCGCTCGATGTCGACAATGACAATGGAGGATTTCCAAAAAAATTGGTCGACGCAGAGCATAAGATAAATAACAACCATGACAAGGTCAGTAAAAGATTAAATGAAGTCGAGAGCAAGCTTGGGGAGCAAGCGAACAAAATCAAAAATCTTCAAAATACGACAAATCGAATAGAAATAAAGATGGAAAATCAAGATGTCCAAACAAAAGCAGACATCAAAGAGGTCTTAACAATGCTGAAACTTTTGTGTAAATAGTCAAATTGTACACCCGAAGAGCTACTAAAAGAAAGTGAAGAGAATCAAGAACACCTCTCATCAGATTCAACAAAATCAACAGATTCTCATGAAAAGGTTGAATCCCCAAAAAAATCAGCGACACCCCACCAAGAAGCAAGTAACATCGCCCTTACAAACAAGCAACTTTGGGATACCCTTATTAATCAACACCCTTTTTTTGCTCAACCATTAGCCACATACCAGAGGAGGGCAAAAGTCGAGATGCCTAAATTCGATGGAAACGAAAAAAACAATGTTGCATGGGTAAATAAAGCAGAAAAATACTTTCAGATATATGACATCAATGACGATGACGAAAAGCTCAAACATGCATCCATGAAAATGGAAGGAGAAGCATGTAATTGGTATATGTGGTGGAAATAAACGACACACGTCATTAGCTGGAGAAAATTTAAAGATGCATTTTTTAAAAGATTCCAAGGTGTAAGAGAAGAAGAGTTATTTTCAAAACTCATCAAGTTACGACAAAAAGGAAGTGTGGACGAATACACTCAAGAAAGTGAGACCTTAGTAACACAAGTACCTGGGTTATCAGAATCTCGTTTGATTCAATCATACGTCTCAAGACTCAAATCCCATTTACAAGAAGAACTTGAGATGCATGACATTACATCAATAGAAGTAGCAAGACGAAAAGCAAAAGCAGCCGAAAAGAAATCCGAACCAATATTTTGGTCAAAAGCGGAAAAAACATATTCAAGACAAAGGATACCTCAGTATATGTACTCCAATAATACAAGATACGTTCCACCACATCGTCGTGAAGATAAAAAATCTAATATGGAAATGCAAAGGATAAAAGAGGGTAAATGTAAATGCTATGGTGAGAAGTGGGACCTCAAACATAGATGTTCTAAAGGAAAAGAACCAAAGAACCTATATAATTGTGAAGCAAACAATGATTCAAATAGTGAATATTATGACATAGAAGAAACAGAAGACACTCTAGAATTCTCACCAGAATTAGACGACGGAAGTACTCCGCAAGTGTCATTATCAGCCATGACAGGTATATCACAACCTCAAACCTTAAAGTTAAAAGGACACATAAAGAAGAACAATGTAGTGGTTCTCATTCGACTCTGGAAGCACACACAATTTTCTAGATGCAACGTGGCACAAGAAACTCAATATCTTTTCATTTCCTTTACCAAACATGAAAGTGATGATAGCTAACGGTAAGAAGATTGAAAAGGTGGGGAAATCCCATAAGGTCAATTTGCAGATTCAAGACTTTAAATTAGAGTCTCCGTTCTTCACGGTACCATTAGGAGGAGTAGATGTAGTCTTAGGCATCTAATGGATACGAACTTTAGGTACTTATGCCACCAACCATCAAGTACAATTTATAAAATTTAAATGGGGAGGTCAGAAGTACAAACTACATGGATTACAAGCACCAAAAAATCATGTTGTATCATCATCTCAGATGATGAAGCTGAGTCGAAGAAGAGAACCTACTTATGCAGTACAATGTCATCAATTAGAAATGTTATCTACAAATATGACCAGAGAAGAGTCACCAGAGATGCAAGATCTAATTTAGAAGCATGAAAAAGTATTTCAAGACCGACCTATGAAAAAGCCATACCGATATCCACATCACCAAAAATTGAAAATTGAGAGAGTAATTCAAGATCTTTTAAAGTGTGGAACCTTGATCATCTTGGAATATCTGATCAAATGGAAATGCTTACCCGAAGAAGATGCTTCTTGGGAGAATGAAGCATTTTGTCAACAACAGCCGTCGTTAGGTATGCTTTGAGGACAAAGCATTCTTTCTAGAGGAAGGCAATGTTATGTAAAAACTTAGTTAATTTTAGGTTATTATTTAATTTTAATTTTAATTAGACGAAAGGGCACGATCATAAGATCATTCCCTTTCCCAAAGGGTGCCCATGGCGGTATATAAGCTAGGCAACCCATTGTAAACAATCATCATCTATCTATTAATCATTTTTAATAATATATTTTATTCATATATATTCTACGTATCAAAATTTTTCGCTTCACATTCCAAATGACAAAGCCTGGTACTAGCATCCAAGCTTTGTTGATGATCTTATTTTGTGAGAAGTTCTTCCTCCAATTTTTCAATGTGTTGGATATGCTAAGACTGTCCCTATCGGTTTGTCTGAAGATTGAGGCCACCTAGTTCCACATCTTAGCAGAGAGGTGACATTTGAAAGGGCCAATGAATCCTTTCTTTATTAGGTTTTCCCAAGTTAGGATCTTTCTTTGATGCACAAACCAAATGAATAACTTTATTTTCATTCAGTGAGGAGTTTGCCAAAGCTCCTTCCATACTTTTTCTGTATTCAAAAAGTTAAAACCTGTTACTACCTATTTTGCTTCTTCGAGGTTAAAGTTACCCTCATTGTTCTTCCCACATCTTAGTTGGTGAGGTGAGGAGGAAACCATAATTTTCGTATCCTCTAAATCTTGGGTAAGAGCATCTACCTTGGCCTTCAAAGGACTTTCATCACTGTAACCTAGGTCCTTCCATTTTCTTTATTTTACATTATTACTTCTCTGGTCCCAGAAATATTTTACCAATAATAAACCTTTGCTCTCTGCGTCTCTCTTAAGAGTTGCTAGGTCATTCTTGTTTAGGATGGTTTCTTGTTTCCAGTTATCCTCCCAAAATTGAGCACGGTCCCCTGCTCAGATTTCCTAGAAATAGTGTTGCTGAACAATGCCTTCATTCTCCCAAGTAAGTTTCCAAATGTGTGAGCCCCTAATTTGTCCTAACATTCTGATATGATCCTTCTCCTGCCAATCCTTGGCATACTTTTGTTTCCACAGTTTGTTCCAAGGGTCATTCGGCTCCTTGATCCATCTCCACTAGAGCTTAGCTCCCGAAACTTTGCTGAGAGTTTTTAGGTCATGCAGCCCTAATTCATCATGGCTTTTGGGCCTGCAAGGCTTGTCCCAGGCCACTAAAGCCCACTTCTTCTTCTCCTCCCCTTTGCCCCAGAGAAAGTTCCTTTGTATGCTCCTTATTTATTGCTTAATACCTTGAGGAGCAGGGAGAGCTGCAAACATGAAAATGGGAATGGCCTGTAGGACTACCTATGTGAGCACAATTCGCCCTACTAGGTTTAAGGATATGCATGTCCATTTTCTGATCTTGTCCTGAAGTTTATTTAAAATTGATTCCCATATTTCTTGCTTAGAGGTTTGTCAGTGAGAGGAACGCCAAGATATTTGGATGGTAACTATTCCCTTTGAAAACCAAGAATCTTGGTAATGTTTCTTTGTATAGCAATATTGGTATTAAAGAAAAAAAAATTGACTTGTTGAGGCTTACCTCTGTTCCTACTGCCATAGCAAAGTCATTTAGTATGCGTTTTGTTGCTCTTGCTTCTCTAATTGTGGGTATGCCCTGCAACATAGTATCATCCATAAATTGTTGATGAGTGTTAGCCTCTCCATCTGGGGTGAGCTTGATACCATGTATTCGACCCTCAACATTTGACATTTTGATTGCCCTACCTAGCCCTTCCATCATGAGGATGAAGAGGAAAGGTGAGAGCGGATCTCCTTGTTTGAGCCCTCTAGAAGGTGAGAAGGGACTTGAAGGAGCTCCATTAAGTAGAATGGAGAAGTTGGCTGTGGTAACTAGTTCCATAACCCATCTAATCCAGTTTCGGCCAAAACCATAGGCTCTTAGAATAGATCTAATATAAGACGAGCTAAGTTTTTCATAAGCTTTCACAAGGTCCAACTGAATGATCATGTTTGCTTTCTTGTTGCATTTAAGAGAGTGTACCACCTCATGTGCTTGGATGATATTGCTGAGAATTTGTCTTCCTTCCACATAGCCTGTTTGCTCTTTTGAGATGAGGGAAGGTAGCAGGGGCTTGAGTCTATTATCTATCACTTTAGAGATGATTTTATACACCACATTGCATAATTCTATGGGTTGAAATCCATCCAGAGTCATACCATTTTCCTTTTTGGGGATTAAGGCTATGAAGGAGGCGTTCAATGCTTTCAGAACCTTTTTGGATTTTCTTGAGTCTTCCACAACCTCGAGGATGTCCTGCTTGACTGTATCCCAGTAGGCTTTGAAGAAGTCTACATTGAATCCATCCGGGCCTAATTCTTTTCCACTTTGCATTTCCTTAATCACCTCACTGACCTCCTCTTCTGAGACTAGTCTGTTGAGATTGTGGTTGTCCTCTCTAGTGACCAACTTGGGAATATACTGGGTGAATTGATCAATGAACCTAGATCTATCCTCCAGTGGCTCCTTTGCAATACTGGAGAAGTGTTGAACTAGAATCGATTCCATGTCCATGTGAGATACAAGCTCAATACCTTGAGAATCCTTAATCTTTGTAATTCTATTACGTGCCCTATGTGCCATAGTGGATTTGTGAAAGAAATTTGTGTTTCTTTCTCCCTCTTTTATCCATTGAATTCTAGATTTCTGTCTCCAGAGAATTTCCTCTTGCAAACAACAATCCTCCCAATCTTCCTACAGAGAGTTAGTTAGTTTTTGCCTGTTTTCATTGAAGCCCTCTGTGAAATTGATCTTATTGATTTCTTGTAATTTCTGCTCAGTTTCTATTCTGGCCTTGAGGATATCACCAAATTCCTTTTTGTTCCAAGCTTTAAGTTTGGATTTAATATGTTTGAGTCTCTGTTGGAGCATGAACATTTTGGTTCCTTGAATATTTAACTCCTCTTTCCACCATTTGTCAATGTTACTCATGAATTTTGGGTCAGAGAGCTAGGCATTTTTGAATCTGAAGGACACTTTCTTGGAGTGCCCATAAAGGTAGCTTCTAGCTGAACTAGCCAGTGACCCGAACCTCCAAAGGGCATAATGGAAGTGGTGATGGCTGGTCCAGTGAAGAGGAGATCCTTAGAAATAATAAATCTGTCAAGTTTGGAAGCCACTTGAGAAGCCCCTCCCCTTTTATTGTTCCAAGTGAAGGTTCCATTTATAGTCTCAGTGTCCACTAGTTCCATGTTCCTAATGAAATATTGAAAGGCTTTAGAGTCTCTACCTAGTTGTTTAGTACCTCCTTTTTTTTTCTGAAAGAGATATTATCATATTGAAATCACCTGTGACTATCCAGGGCATATTGGGATGTCTTACTCTTAGACCTTCCAGAGAGGTAAGAATCTTGAGTTTATCTGCTTTCTTCTGAGGTCCATAAACATTTGTTATCATGTAAGTCTCCTTATCACCTTTAGGTCTACATGCCAAAGATAGATAGTTCCTAGATGCTTCAGCCTCCAGGATTCCAAGTTTTTGTGGATCCCACATCATTAGAATCCCCCCTGCTGATTTATTTGCCTTAACCTCTAAATACTCATACTTGATTAATCATTTATTATGAATTTCCCTTATTTTATCCATTGAACATTTAGTCTCTTGAATCAAGACCCTATCTGGTTTTTCTTCTTTTATTCTGTTACTCAGATTCCTTTGTTTTCTTCTACTACCTAAACCTCTAATGTTCCATGTTGTAAGCTTCATTAAGAAAGGTTCGTAAAGGAATAGCTAGTAAGATATTTCATCTTACCTGAGCTAATCAGTAGTTTTCCACATTCGTTTAGCAATTCATTCTGTCTTTTCCTTCCTTTTATCCTTGTTGAGTTCTTTGGAGATTGTGCCTGTGAGTCCTCCATTGTTTTGACCCCACTTTGCTCCTGGCTTTCGTGGTTTCTCTTGACACCAGTTCGTTTCGATTGTGCCCTCCATAGAAAGAGTTGTTGAACTCGATCATAGCCTTCTTTTGGCAAGGAGTCCACTCCTTTGTTCTTGCCTTGTTCCAGAAATAGTTCTAGATCCAGATTTTCCATGTTTAGAAACTCTTGTAGTTCATGCTCCTCGGTTCCTACCTCACTTGGAGTCATCTCATAGTCTTTACTGATCTCCATGTAGCTTGGTAGATCCTCCTTCTGCTAGCTGTTTATTGTGATATCCTCCATTTCAGCTTCTGTTTCTTGCTCCTTAGATGCATGCTCATTTTCCTGGATTGTCTCCACGTTCTCCTCTACTTCCTCTAGGATTTTGAAACTATTGTGTCTTGTATTTATGTCTTCATTTATTTTCTTCTGTGGTCGTTTACCCCGTTTCCCTTTGGCCCCAACCTTGGTAAAACCCTCGTGATCTCTATCTAAAGAGGTTTTCCCATTGCCTTCCATATTGTTTGTTGGGTAGTCTCTAAAGAGATGGTCGTGTTCATGACATTTGCGACACTTGAAAAGTATGTGCTAATAGTCCACCATTTGCACCCAATCTTCATCATACACCTCTAAAATTATTGCTTCTGGAAGGGCTCCAGATAGATCCGTTTCCACATATTTTTGAGCAAAGGAGTTATCTTTACCTTTGAGAATTTCCTCTGATATCTTCAGAAAATGCCCCAGCTTGTTGCCTATGGTTTTCAAAGATTCTGGTAGCCAGTAATGCAGAGGTAGTGAGTATAGTTTGATCCAAACCGGTACAGATGTAAATGTTTCACATTCCGAGACAATGTTCATCATCCATGGCTGCATGTAGAGTCCTTCTGTAGCATAGAAATAAGGTTCCCCTTCAAACACTCTACCTTTGTCCTCTAGGTTCGTGAACATCACTGTGAAGAAGCCCTTAGAGCCCAGATGTAAATGTATTTCTCCCTTTGGATTCCAATGGCTCCTAATCCATATGTGTAATGCCCTCTCCATTGGTCATAACCCCATGAAATCGTAGATGATCGCATGTTCTTTCATATGGTCCCTATGTGCTTGAATCGTTGGATCACTCAATATGACCGAGGGAATGATGCTCGATTTGGGTTTGTAGACTCCCGTAGTTCTTGTGGAAGTCGTTTTTCCGCTGTCACCTCTCTTCTCCATTTCTTTACTTGTTTCCTGTTGATTCCCTTCTTGATCCTAGGATTCATTTGTTCCAACTGTCTCATTGCCTCTTACTTCTGAAAAATTTCCCGATGGTTTTTTGAAATGCTTCCCCTCCTACTTCCTGCCTCCTTCTATGACTAACTGACTGTAGGAGGGAAGTGACGCTCCCCCCTACGCATCCCACCATGGAACCCTAATGCAAAACCCTAGTGTCAACTTCGATCCTCGTTCAAGTTGTAGACTGTGTCCCCAAACATAAGTTACTCCCTTAATGAAATGACCTATTTATGTATTCTTAAATACAATTTAAAAATGGAATATATATATATATATATATATATATATATATATATTGGTAAAAAAACTTCTATTAAGTTGTCAAACAAAATACATCTTGCAGTTTAGATTACCGTTGCTCTCTCGTCTTCACTCCAACCATATTTGTTAGCCAAGAGAACAATACAAAAACTGAGAAGATATTGCCATGTTTCATATGAGCTCCGCAGGTAGAAGGACCCTTGCATCCCGAAAAGCTAACAACACCAGCAAACAACCAACATATATCTTTTACAGAGGAGGATTTGGTGCATGAGCAACACCTTGGCTCGGAGGGTGGTCATGACCTTCATGCACATAGAAGTCAATATGGCCATGCAAGCTTCTATTTTGGAAAACCGCTCATTGGTTCTGTGGTGGTTCTGATGCACTAAGATAAGTTCCTTCAAATTTTCCCTTGGCCGAACTGAATATCATTAATGTACAAAATGATTTCATTGGAGTGTTCATACCATTGTTCACGCAGTACGTCCAACCTAGCCGCCAGGTCCCACAATTGCTCAACAATGAAGGGTGTTGCACCCCTTGACACAATGAATAGTCTGTTTGTGTGCAAATCCACCCTCCTCATCGTCTCTTTCCCCGTCCAAGCCCCTGCTGCCACCTCCCCACCAAGCATGACCCGTCTGGCATTTCATCACTATAATATTCAAATTGCACGAGATGTACTATGAATCTAGGATGCTTGAGCCACACCCACTCAACCAACAAACACAATTCCACCACTTGGGATGGTGCTCACCCACCCACCTCCCCCAATGCCCGCAACTATATTCACCCACAAATTGAATACTCGGACAAGAGGGCTTCCCAAGTGGGCTGAGAAAACACCCCCAACAACACTATTTCTCCAAGCGAAATACTTAGCAAGCCCAAGGACACCTACTACGGTCTAAATTACTATCACCCTCCAAAAGGACAATGTTGACAAAGTCATGAACGAAAGAGGTCTACATAGAACGACCTCTCCCGATGCCCACAATGAACCAACGACTATGAAAGTACCGACTCAAAATGAGAAAATGATGAAATAGACACAAAGCCACTACCATCGAACACTAGCCATAAGCAAAAAATGAGAAGTAATTGAGGCTTGGGTGGGAACTTTCACTTACCAAAATTATGTTGAGACTTTTAGACTTTTGGCTTCGAATGAGCATTGCAATTTGAATTGGCCCAAAATGTGTTACATTTGACATCACAGGCTTGGTTTGCAGGAAACCCTAGCTCCTTTCTACTAGATCTGACACTATCCTGCAAGTCACCCAACCAATGTGCCCACTGCACACATACCTTGCTTCACCAACACTTAGTAAACTCAAACCACTCAGATCAAAAGGCATGCATAGGTAATCGGCATGTGCATACTTAGTCTCATTAAAACCCCTCACACTTCCTCCCATACAACAAAAATATCGATAATGCCTGCCCTGTTGCCATATATAATAATCCTGCTCCTTCTTGATTGTTCCATCCTTCCTTGCCACACATCTTGGTTGTTGCTAGAAATTTGAGCACACGTCCATTCACCCACCCCATCATGGCTACTACTAGAAATTTGAGCACACGTCCATTCACCCAACCCGTCAGGGTATATATATATAGAGTCTTAACCATCATCTATCAAATTTCAACTATCATGCATCAAATTTCTAGAAGGATGCAGTTTTTTAAAATTTTGCACTATCAAATTAGATAAGATGGATCTATATTGACTTACTCTTAATTACTTCCTCTCTATATAAATAAATCTTTATCTCTATACTTATCTCTATATATTGTAAAATTAAGATGGAAATTGAAATTATTTTTTAGCTTTTTAATTTATTATATATATCTGTTAATTATTTTTAAATATAATATTAAATGAGCAAATATGATAATATTAACTAACCATATATCTATGATATTGTACTGTAACACTTTAACTCAATTATGGAAAATACCTTCCAAAAATGTATTTATCTCAAATATCATGAACTTTTTATGTTTTAATTTTTTCCTTATTATTGTCAATAATTTGCAGAAATGGCCACACCACTGGAGTGGAATTCCATTCAAAGTAATAGATAATTTGCTGAAATGCCCACACTATTTGGGTGGAATTTGTTCTGAAGCCATTCAATCTTCTAAAATTAATGACAATGAGCCAAATATATCAATTTGTTCGGAAGCCATTCAATCTTTTAAAATTAATGAGAATGAGCCAAATATATCCATAAAACTTAAGCAAAGGAATTGAAAAATAATACCCTAACACTCAAGCTACAGCGCGAAGACTTATGCTTTAAACAAAAAAAGGCAGGTAAAGATTTACAGGTTGCTATGTAGATATTAAAGTAACCAATGGAAGGCGAGAAGTCGGAACGGCGAGGAGTTCATCAGCCCTGGTGTAACGCCTTGGAGTTTGGGCAACGCCCAAACACGCGCCCCACCAATAATTAAAAAGAAGTCGAAGGGGCGGATGGTCCACAAACAAAAGTTAAAGTGGACCCACCCACACATAAGGCGGTTATAATGGAAAGCCGACCTTAAACATAACGGTTCATTGAGGAGGCTAAGCGCCTATATAAAGGTGGCGCAATTGAGCCCAAGGACATCATCGATTCACTCGGGTCTTTCTTTCATCGCACAAAGGGGATACGAAAGATGAGCGCAGATCCCTGCGCTTAAGGTCTTTGCTTATTCGGAATTGGTCGTGGAAAGGACGACGCGGCAAAGGAATCGTGGGCGCAGCGAATAGATACTGCCCGCGGCGATACTTCTTGGTTAGACGAAGTCGATCGGGTGGCGGGAGTTCTGAATTCGGCATCCAACCAAACAAAGAACGCGGAGGACTGAGACGCGGGCTAGGTAGGCGATCAGCACTATCAATTGAAGATTGGCAGCGTAAGATAGTCAGTTCTGAGTTAAAGCGCGGAACGCACTCGGACGGTGACAGGTCTGAACGAAACAGGGCGACGAGTGCCATCGACGAGAAGCGCAGGCAGTGCGCATCAAGGCACGCTAAGGCAGCTGCGGTAATTCGGTAGTCTGTTGGTTCGTGGATCGGGCGAACGACCGTATGGTTTTCGGTTGGGTCTGAATCATGCCCGAAACGGGATGAACGACTGGTATAGTCGTGCAGGCCGGAAATTTGATTGGTAGTGTGCGGCCCAACGGGCGCATCTACCCTTGTAATACGAATTGATATTGTTAAGAGTTAACAGTTGGGCGACCCGGTTTGGGTTGGCGCCCGGTTCTTCCATGTCTTGTGTTGATTATGTCGTGTTAAGATTATTGTTGTCTCTTGAATATTCAGTTAATGTATAATTGTTTAAGCAAGGAGGTTAAATAAGAAAAGAACACATAATTAATACAGTCGAAGAACGAATTCGGTATTCATGAAGGAAAAGAGGCGTAGTCTGCATATGTCCGAACCCGACATAAGGCAGTGCCGCACCCCTTATAAAGAAAAAAATAAATATAAGGGCGTGACAGATGGTATCAGAGCCAGGTTGGCTCACAGCGGAAGGAACTTGAAAAGCGTTGGAGAGACAGGACTACTCATGACAGGTGAAACCAGCAAGACCATGGGAGGAACATGGGCAAACAGCTTGGGTTTCTTAGATGTGAGAGTCCACAGCAAGGCAATCCAAGCGCTTGTGGACACAGGGGCCACACACAATTTTATGACACCACAGTTGGCGAGAACGGTTGGGCTGACAATCCTTCCATCTAGCATGGAAGTTAAGGCAGTAAATTCTAAAGCCAAGGTGACGGGATTAGCACACGAAGTGCCGATGCAAGCAGGAGGATGGTCGGGGCAGTTGGATTTTACGGTAATGGAAATGAACGACTTCGACATGATCCTCGGGCAAGACTTCCTAAAAGGTAACAAAGTCATCGTTGTTCCCTTTTGTGACGAAGTATTGATAGTAGGACAAAACCGGACTTGGGCATTGCCTACACATAGGCAAAGGAAGGAGGTAAGTGTGCAGCATGTTTCTGCACTAAGTTTGGGATGAGCTATGAAAGAGATGAACATGGAGACGTATGCGGTAGTATGTAAAGGAGTCGACGAGGAGAAGGAAGAGACACCTATCCCCGACGAAATCTCCGAGGTGCTAGCCCAATATGCGGACTTGATGCCCGATGGACTTCCCAAGAAGCTTCCCCCAAGACGTACGGTTGACCACAGCATTGAACTGGAACCAGGAAAGGAGCCCCCGGCAAAGGCACCTTATCGGTTATCCGGACCAGAGTTGGAGGAATTGAAACGGCAGCTAAAGGAGTTAGCTGAGGCAGGTTTCATCAGACCTTCCAGGTCCCCATACGGAGCCCCGGTATTATTTCAGCGGAAGAAGGACAGCAATGAGCTGAGGATGTGCTGCGATTATCGGGCTCTTAATAAGCAAACAGTAAGGAACAGATACCCCTTGCCTTTGGCCGCAGACTGCTTTGACAAGCTTGCAAAGGCCCGGGTATTTTCCAAGCTCGACCTAAGACAGGGATATTATCAGGTACGAGTTGCCGAAGGGGATGAAAAGAAAACCGCAATCATGACAAGGTACGGCAGTTTCGAGTTCCTTGTTATGCCATTTGGGTTATGTAACGCCCCCGCAACTTTCTGCACCCTGATGAATGATGTCTTGCGACCGTACTTGGATTCGTTCGTAGTGGTATATCTGGACGACATAGTGGTCTATAGTGACAACATGGAGGACCATAAGAAGCATTTGGCAATGGTCTTTAAGGCGCTGCAGGAGCATCAGTTGTTCTTGAAGAAATCCAAATGTGTGTTCGCTCAAACAGAGATACCGTTCCTGGGGCACATCATTGGACAAGGGTACATCCGGATGGAGCCCAGCAGGATCAAGGCGATAGAGGATTGGGCGGAACCAAAGAGTGTCCATGACATGAGGGTATTCTTGGGGATGACCAACTACCAACGGAGGTTTGTAGAAGGGTACTCCAAGATCACGGCACCTTTGACAGACTTGCTCAAGAAAGACCAGAAGTGGTGCTGGACGGAGAAGTGTCAAAAAGCATTTGACGAATTGAAGAAGCGGATGACAACGGCTCCGGTGCTGAAACTACCTGACTTTGAGAAGTCTTTTGAGGTACACACGGATGCGTCCGACTTTGCGATAGGAGGAGTCCTTATGCAGGAGGAGCACCCGGTAGCCTACGAAAGTTGGAAGTTGCAAGATAGAGAAAGGAGATATCCGGTCCATGAGAAGGAGATGACAGCCATCATCCACTGTCTTCAGATCTGGAGGCATTATCTGGTGGGGAAGCCTTTTGTTGTCAAGACTGACAACGTTGCAGCCAGTTATTTCGCATCACAGCCGAAACTTTCATCAAAACAAGCCCGATGGCAGGACTTCCTAGCTGAATTTGACATGAGGATTGAATACAGAGCAGGGAAGCACAATGTCGTGGCAGATGCCCTTAGTAGAAAGGGGCAGCTTGCACCCTTGGAAGGGGAGGACGGGGCAGGAAGGAGTAGGAGCAGAATACAGATGACGGAAGAAATGCAGAACAGGCTAAAGGGGAGCTTGGAGACGGACGTAACGGCACAGGGTATAAAGAGGCAGATAGAGGAAGGGAAAACTCGTAGATTCTTCCTTCGAGATGGCTACCTGTTCTTCGGGAACAGGCTCTACATTCCAAAAACATCAGGTCTTAGAAGACAACTCCTGAAGGAATGTCATGACTCCCCTTGGGCAGGACATCCGGGACAACGTCATTCTTTGGCGTTGTTGGAGAGGGGTTTCTTTTGGGAAAAGATGCGAGAGGAAGTAGAGGAATATGTGCACACATGCATAATTTGTCAACAGGACAAATCAGACCATCAGAGACAAGGAGGATTGCTACAGCCACTACCCATCCCCGAGAGACCCTGGGCAAGCATCTCCATAGACTTCATCGTCGCACTACCTAAGGCGCAAGGATATAATGGAGTAATGGTGGTGGTAGACCGTTTCTCCAAATATGCCGTCTTTGTTCCAACAAAGATGCCATGTGGGGCTGAGAGTGCGGCCGAATTATTCTTCAAATATGTAGTAAAGTATTGGGGAATGCCGGCGAGCATCGTGTGCGACAGGGATACTCGGTTCACAGGGTTGTTCTGGACGTCATTGTTCAAATTAGTAGGGACAGAATTGCTGATGAGTTCAAGCTACCATCCCCAAACCGATGGACAGACTGAACGCATCAATGCGTTGCTGGAAGACTACTTGAGGCACTACGTCACAGCAGATCAGAAGAATTGGCCTGAACTCCTAGATATTGCGCAGTACAGCTACAATATGCAGAAAAGTTCAGCTACCGGGTACTGTCCGTTCGAATTGGTGAATGGACAAATGCCCATAACACCGCACACCATAGAAACGGTTGGTCGAGTGAGGAGTACCAACGCAAGAAAGTTTCTGAAGGCCTGGGCAGAGACTATAGAGTTTGCTCGGTTGCGCTTGCACGAAGCTGCAAGAAGAATGAAAAAATTTGCCGATCGTGGGAGGCGAGAGGCGCAGTTCAGTGAAGGGGATATGGTATTCCTCAGGATCACCGGAGAACAATGGTTGCCGAAGAAGGGGACTACTGCTAAATTACAGCGGAAGTATGAGGGGCCATTTCGAATAGAGAAACGGGTGGGTGAGGTTGCTTACAAGTTGGAACTTCCGCGCCACTTACGCATGCGACATCCGGTCTTCCATGTGAGCCAGCTGAAGAACTGCCGACTAGATTCCAACCATCCAGAAAGGGTCGAACCCCCGAGAGGTCCAGCAGGGATAATAGACAAACCTGGGTTAGAGATGGAGAAGATACTAAGTTATCGCACCACAGGGCTTGGCTGCCACCAGAGACGAGAATACCTCGTTAAGTGGAAAGGGATGCAGGAAGAAAGTTGGGAAACAGAAGACTCCTTGTGGAAATGGAGGAGAAGGATTACAAAGTTCGAGCGACAGGTCCGGGAAAGAGCTGGTATTGTCGGGACGACAATGAATTCGGGTGGGGGAGGATGTAACGCCTTGGAGTTTGGGCATCGCCCAAACACGCGCCCCACCAATAATTAAAAAGAAGTCGAAAGGGCGGATGATCCACAAACAAAAGTTAAAGTGGACCCGCCCACACATAAGGCGGTTATAATGGAAAGCCGACCTTAAACATAACGGTTCATTGAGGAGGCTAAGCGCCTATATAAAGGTGGCGCAATTGAGCCCAAGGACATCATCGATTCACTCGGGTCTTTCTTTCATCGCACAAAGGGGATACGAAAGATGAGCGCAGATCTCTGCGCTTAAGGTCTTTGCTTATTCGGAATTGGTCGTGAAAAGGACGACGCGGCAAAGGAATCGAGAACGCAGCGAATAGATACTGCCCGCGGTGATACTTCTTGGTTAGACGAAGTCGATCGGGTGGCGGGAGTTCTGAATTCGGCATCCAATCAAACAAAGAACGTGGAGGACTGAGACGCGGGCTAGGTAGGCGATCAGCACTATCAATTGAAGATTGGCAGCGTAAGATAGTCAGTTCTGAGTTAAAGTGCGGAACGCACTCGAACGGTGACAGGTCTGAACGAAGCAGGGCGACGAGTGCCATCAACGAGAAGCGCAGGCAGTGCGCATCGAGGCACGCTAAGGCAGCTGCGGTAATTCGGTAGTCTGTTGGTTCGTGGATCGGGCGAACGACCGTATGGTTCGCGGTTGGGTCTAAATTATGCCCGATACGGGATGAACGACTGGTATAGTCGTGCAGGCCGGGAATTTGATTGGTAGTGTGCGGCCCAACGGGCGCATCTACCCTTGTAATACGAATTGATATTGTTAAGAGTTAACAGTTGGGTGACCCGGTTTGGGTTGGTGCCCGGTTCTTCCATATCTTGTGTTGATTATGTCGTGTTAAGATTATTGTTGTCTCTTGAATATTCAGTTAATGTATAATTGTTTAAGCAAGGAGGTTAAATAAGAAAAGAACACATAATTAATACAGTCGAAGAACGAATTCGGTATTCATGAAGGAAAAGAGGCGTAGTCTGCATATGTCCGAACCCGACATAAGGCAGTGCCGCACCCCTTATAAAGAAAAAAATAAATATAAGGGCGTGACACCTGGGGACGGTGAGTCCAGTCAACTTTTCAGACATATCCAATTCCTCCCCAATCATCCCATCAGGAAGCCTCCAGTCGAAGCAGTGCACTAGCTGCGCCACTGCAAACTCCACAAGAAGCGTTCCCAGTAGCTCTCCAGGACATCGTCTCCTGCCTGCTCCAAATGGGATCCACTCGAAGTTCTTAATTTTTTCATCCAGGCAGCCATCCTGCATGAACCTCTCCGGCACGAACCGCTCCGGTTCCTCCCATGACTTAGCGTTCCTTCCTATAGCCCACAGGTTCACGAAAACGCGAGTGTTTCTGGGAATTTCATAGCCTAACACATTGCAGGCTTCTTTAGAAAAGTGGGGAACGGCAAGCGGCCCTGGTGGATGCAGTCTAAGCGTTTCTCTCACCACAGCTTGTAAATAAGGGAGGCCAGGAAGATCAGATTCACGCACCATGCGCCTCATTCCAACAACACGTTGCAGCTCGTCCTGAAGCTTCTGGAGCACTGGTGGGTTCCTCAACAATTCGGACATTGCCCACTCTATTCCTACAGCCGACGTGTCCGTGCCAGCAGCCAACATATCCTGCCCTTCCATCGTATAATTCATATCATTATAATCAGTTTTAGAAATTTGGATTTATTTACCCACAATCAAATTAGCAAAGTCTAATTTCAAAGGTGTCTCTAAGCAGTTACCTCCTAATCATAAAAGTGATATTTGATTAACGAACAAGAACAACTCCCTTGGTGCTTTAATTTTACAAAATTTTGTATAATAAAATATATGAACATTTATCAAACAATTTCTATGACAAATAATTCATTTGAAAGTAAAAATAAAAATGATACTCCATTTTTTACATACATAGAGGACGGCCTTTATATTGTCTCTGGTAATTTGTAACTCCATGTCTTTATCCGCAGAAGCTGCAAGCAAAACATCTACCAGATCTCGTGTGATATTGGGGTCATTCTGCGAACGTGTTCGTCTACTATTTTCTCGAGGAACTCGTCTTGTATGCGATGTATTTCCTTGGCGCGTCGGTTGATACCTTGCAGATCCATCCACGCCAAGTATGGTATATAATCTCCGATATTAAAATCACCCAGCAGCAGAAAAGTTTCCTTGATCATTGCTATGACTCCTTTATTGCCAATGAAGTCGTGGTCAGAATACTTTCTACCGAAAGTCATCCTGCAGATTATATCTTTGGTAAGGGTCGACACAGTTTGGCCAATGTTTATTGGATGGTCTGAATTATTAGTAATAGATCGAATCATAACAGAGACTTCCTCTTTTCTTATAAAGTGGAAGTAATCCAACCGTTTGGAGCTGAGCAGTTGTAAAACACAGACCTTACGCATTTGCCTCCAGTAAGGGCCATATGGAGCAGACGTGACGTCAGAATAATTGTACAATAAGTAATTACCTGCAATTGATGGAGGTCTGCTGGCAAAAAGCAGATCACGAGTCTTTATAAACTCCCTTGCCATCTCAGGAGAAGAGATGACCAAGACGAGCTTGGAGCCGAAGTAGAGAGACATGAAATGCCCGAATTTCAGAGACAGTGCTGCCAGTGCTTGGTGCGGAAGCCCTCCCAGTATGTAAAGCATATTTCCGAGGATGGGCAACGGGAAAGGCCCTGGGGGCAGCTTCCTATTTCTTACCCTGACGAAGAAACTCCATGCGACCACCAAAGCAACCAACGCCGTTGTGAGTCTCAGACAAAACTCAACGTAGTCAGGAAGTGGGCACGCATTGACCATTATTACTTACCGAGAATACAGCTCCGCCCTCTGGTCTGGTCTCGCAGAGGAAAAATACATATAAGCGGCGTCTAAGTTGATGATAGTTAGTTAACAGAATTATTTTTCCTACAAGTGAAGCACAAATGAACCTTGATTCCGTCGCATGTTCATGACTTACAGGGCAAGTTATGCCGCCGCCCTCTTCTCACATGCAAAGTCTATTGGAAATATATAAATATAATTGCAATTTCTCTATTGAAAACATATAAATATAATTGTTACTATTCGACATTTGACTTTATTAATGACCAATTCAAAAAATGCATAAATATAATTGTCATTACTCGATTATAGTGACATTTGACTTCATTAATGACCAATTCAAAAATCAACGGTGAGACTTTAATTATTTTATTTATTAACCACAATGAAATATTATAATTTAGTGGTTAAATTTGTAATTTAGTGGTTAAATTTGTAGTGTGGATAGTAATGGCTGTCTATTTAAAAAATCATCACTATTAAAAATTATGTTATTTTAATAATTTGTTATGTTATTTTATTAAAAAAATCAATAGACTTTCACTTCAATAAAATACTTCAATGTCTTAAACTATTAACACTAGGTCATTATTTGAAAACCTCTCAAAAATTATGTTATTTTATTAAAAGAATCAATAGACTTTCACTTCAATAAAATACTTCAATATCTTAAACTATTAAGACTATGTCATTATTTGAAAACCTCTCAACCCATCAAATATAAGCAATTTTAAATCATATTCTAAAACTCATACCAAGAAAAAATATATTTGAAAACCCAATTATTGAAATTAATATAATTTTTTTCTGAATTAGGGTGAAGTTTGATTAATATTAATAAAAAATAAATTGAAATGGTCACTATCGTAATTATTTTGTTCTTAGTTTGAAAACAACGACAAAATGTCTCCCCATGGTGGTTCAAAGACTAAATAGAAAGGGTATATATTAGATTATTTGATATTTGATGATGATGATGATGATAATGAACAACGACAAAATGTCTCCCCATGGTGGTTCAAAGACTAAATAGAGAGGGTATATATTAGATTATTCGATATTTGATGATGATGATGATGATGATGATGATGATGATGATGATGATGATGATGATGATGATCTTCTATCGGACCTAAATAAACAAATTATTTATTTTGATTTAAGATTTTATTCCTATGCTCAAACAGCTTGGAGAGAAGCCTCTCGAGCTCACTATAATTTTTACACTGTAAAAGGCTAGGAAGGTTAGTATTGTAACAAAGATTGTGAAATTGAGATCTAATGTGGTTGTATGCACGGCACTCTAAGAGGAAGTGGTTTTCATCCTCGATGTTCTTATTCTGAGATATATGGCAGATCCTTTCCATCCATGGCGTTTTAGGAACTGAACTACCTGTTTCACTATGGAGCTCATGAGAATTCATTCTAATCTTTGCTATATTAATTTTCTTCTTTGAGCTAGTTAAAATAGAGAGATACTTTTGATCTTCTAGGGTGGGGTTGATGACCTTCTTATAATAACTTAATTTTCTTTTAGTAGCTAAATCTTTCTCACACCACATTTTTTCTTTGAACTTAGAAGTAACAATATCTTTAATGTTATTTATGTTTTACAATGCATCATTCTCGTTGATGTCCTAGTAGTTTAACCAAGCCCTTGTGTCTTTATGCCACCCTCGACTGAGCCTTAGGTGGTTTTCGTTAGATTTCATTAATTTTTTTATGAATTATGGTGAAGTTTGATTAATATTAATAAAAAATAAACTGAAATAGTCACTATCGTAATTATTTTGTTTTTAATTTGAAAACAACGAGAAATTGTCTCCACGTGGTGGTTCAAAGACCAAATGGAGAGGGTATATATTAGATTATTGGATATTTCTTAATTATATTAGGTAGGATTATAATTAACTTGTAATTTTTTTATACTTAGAAAACTACATTAATGAATGATATTTTAATGTTTATAAAATTAAAAATAGTTTATGAAGGTTTTAATATTTTTAATTTTTGGTTTTTTTTGCAATTTTCTCTTTAGTCAAATTAATGATGAGTTTGTTTAATTTTTTAATAAGAAATAGACGCTAACATATTGGTCTAAGTGTTATTAGTGTCTCTTAAAGCATGATAATCCAGAATCAAATGTTTTTTTGATTCCATTGTTTCACAAGTGTAAAAAGTACATAACCGTTCTTCTTAAGCATTTTTTGGTATTTTCCATCATCTCCTTTCACACAGAAGTTGATGTGAGTTAGTTCTTAATTGAGCAATAAGAATTTTTTCTTTCCAGATAATGCGAGCTCCAATGTATTTTTTTGTAGTGGGGTTCAATTCCTCAACATAAAACTTCTTTGTACCCAAATCTCCTTCTTTCTACCCAACTCATTTCCCATATAGGCTTACAAAACTTGTCCATCTCAAAATCCTTTACCTCCTTGCTATTTGCGAGATAGATATTGAGTTAATATTCATATTTTGCATCCATTTTTTGTTTTGTCTCATGCATGATTTTTTCTTTCACTCATGCCTTCATTGAAGATAACTTTAGGCCATCTACCTACTCCCATCTCCTCAATTCTTTTCAGATATTTTATAAGGCACACCATAGCAATTGTTGAAACTTTTTATTTTGAATTTTCTCATGAGCAAGCATTTTTGGATCTTCAGAGCTTGTTTCCATTTTGACATTGTGGTACTGCTAACCCATAATTCACACCTATATAACATCATTGGAAAATAAGAGTCCAAAAAGCACTTTGAGCATTTTATGATCCCATAACAATGCCTCTCTGTATCTATTTTGGAGAGCATATAATGTTTTCCACCCTCCTAAAATCCTCTTCTTTTTGTTGTTCTCCCAATTAAGCTTGTTGAAATCAATCCCGAGGTACTTGTACTCCTTTACTTCTTCAAGAATGTTACCCTCAAAGAAGAATGTATGTTGGAGGTACTTGTACTCCTTTACTTCTTCAGGAATGTTATCCTCAAAGAAGAATGTATATTGGTGCTGCTTTCTTGTCATAGACAAATCTTCCTTTTATTAGAGAAAATCACTATTTTGGTCTTATTCTCCTTTAATTCTTCAAGAATGCTACCCTCGAAGAAGAATGTATGTTGGAGTTGCTTTCTTTTATTAGAAATTTTTTTCTTTTATTAGAGAAAATCAGTCTTTTGGTCTTATTGATATTGAATAAAGTTGAATCCTTATAGTGTAAACAATGAAAATAAAATTGAATCTATTGACTGGAGAGACTCATTGTAACACTTGGTATGGAAAATGTGTAAGTATGTCAATGCTCAATTTGGAGTAGAGACTTATTGTACAGCCTCGTATCGGAAATGCGTAAGTATGTCCATGCTCAATTTGGAGTTGATAGGTGCCCCTTTTAAAATAAAAATAAAATATTTTTTAAATACA
>APFE030923927.1:0-13718 GCA_000404065.3 Pinus taeda | reverse complement strand
TATATAGTCATGAAGATTCTTAATTTATAAATAAGCTTTGTTACAATTTTATGGCCCAAGATTATAGTTTATTAATATTTTTTTTTGTGTAAATTGGACTAATTCTATTATAATACAAAAAGAGTACAGAGGGTTACATTTGCCGCCATGGGTCGGCAACCTAAACAAGATGACACTGAAACTGAGACTGTGCCCGATGAGCTATCCGCTGACCCCAAACAAGAGCTATGACAGTGTTCAAAACTGCAAAAAACTGACCCATCCTCTCCCTGCTGTCGCAGGGAAGGAGTTTACAGACTCTTACAATTCTGGTAAGGTGCATAACGTAACTGAAATTACAGAACAAGACCGACCTATATTCCGACATAACCATTACAGACGCTAAGGCTAGAAGCCAGGACAGAATGGAGCATAACAGACTCAGAAACGGAAAAGGACAAAACTGACTCACGATCTGCTGCCATGACCCCGAACATCCTCGCTGCAAGCTTAGGTGTAAGGGCTGGGTGTCTCCTCCACTGAAGGCGGGATGAATTTGCCATCTGGTTCCTCCACCGCCGGGCAGCCAGGGAATTCTGAAGCGCTGGAGTCGGAGTGCGGTGCGGTTCCTCCACCACTGGGGCCAGCGATGTCCCTCGCCATTTCACCCTCGGCGTCCACAGGCTGAGATTGCTGCCCCCGAGTAGGAGGTGGTGGACGAGGAGCTGCTGTGGGTCGCCCAGCCAATCATGGTGCTCGCATTTTTCAATGCGCACCGAGACAAAGTAGACGGCATTGTCCAAGATGCAGGTGTGTCTGAACCGGGTGGATGAATGCCCACCAAATGGGCATGCCAAAGAACGTCCTCTGCCTCGCCCTCTGCCGCGCTCTGTGGAACGTGGCGGGCGATTTCCTTCCGAAGATTCTAAGGAATGAGGTTCAGAGGCCAAAGATCTGGCTCTGCCTCGCGTGCCACCCCGCCTACAGGCACCCCTCTGTCGTTCTCGCGGCATATTGCGAACACCGCTGCAACAAGATTGCACTGGGGTCGCCGTGAAATTGAACCAGCACCGTAGTTAAACCAGGACCGAATTCGAACCAGCAAAGGAATCGAGCCGGGACGGAATTCGAACCAGGCCCAACAAGCTAACCCGAATACGAACCAGGCGCAACAAGCTAACCAGGCCCAACAATCTAAGCTTGAATCTAAACTCTGGCTCGCATTGTCCCACAGAGCCACCAGACCATGACGGAAATCGACTAACACTCCCAAGTTGAAGCCTGGTTGTAGAGAACCAGAGCTTCGCTCTCCTGCAGAGTGACCCTCTCTGCTCATCGAACCGAACTCACTACCTCTTAACCTTGCATCTGCGGTGGAGGTCCTGCATTTAAGGCTGGCCGGACAGCTTCGGAAGCCTTCGGCCCAAGTGGCATGAAGCGACGGCCACTTGGCATTGAATGTCGTCATCCGCTCCCATAAATTCTTATCTGTCACCCGCATCCGGGATATAGTTTATTAATATTACATGCCCAAAAAAACTATAATTCATTTCATATAATATTTGCTTAAATAATTTTTTTAATTAATCATTTTAATTAAATAAGGAAAAAAATATACTAGTTTGGAAATTGATTTTAATCTTTGATTTGTAAATAAACCTAAGAATATTTTATAATATTATATGGAAATTAATTTTTTACCATTAACATAATAATAATTTATAATTAAATTCAAATTATAAAATCTCTATTCCAAAATAAACACATCTACCCACCTAATAACGCATAAATTCTTAACATTTATAAAGTTTTAAATAACATGAATTCTCTCATTTTGCAGTAAAAGATGTTATTTTTATGTTAGATGGTAAACGAGGTGTTAAATATAGTGTATCACTTTAGTGCATTGATATAGAAGCATATATGGTTTAGAAGGGATTTTAAGTTATTTAAAATAATGAGTAGTTACTTATTTTAAAATGCTATTTATTTTACATATGAAGATGTGATATATAATTGATTTTTTCTAAAGAAGAAGAAATATGCAGGAGAGGTTTAGAAATATGCAGGAGAGTTGAATTACAAGACACTTGAGAAATAGTAAGTTAATGAAAAAATAGGAAAAGCAAGAACAACGTGTTGGATAATTTATTGTGAACTTCAAAGTGAGAAGGAAAGGGTTTTTTGAAGTAAGTATGAAGTAGTTTGGATAGAAAAGGTTAAATTTTTTAAAGAAGTAAGAAGGTATAAAGTAGGTTGGATAGAAAGGGTTAATAATTTTTAAAAATGAATTTTTTAATATATTATTTTTTTTATTAATTTTTATTTTATAAGAAGATTATTACTTATACATGGCATAAGTTAGTGGATTCATCTTAGACCTTAGAGGAGTGAATGATTTTTTTTGGTATGGGATTATTGAGGAATCAAAATGTCACAAAATCATTGTTTTTAGAGACTCAAAATAGTATAATAAGAGCCCTAATTAAAACAAAAGTCACATTAGTAAGCCAAAGAACAAAAAATACATCAAATTTCTAAAAGAGCTAGTTGAGTTTGAGGACATGAAGTTTTATAAATTTTTAGAGTAGGGAAACTAAATTAAAATTAAAATGAAAAGCATACACCAATGTTTGCTTCGAGATAAACATCAAAAATCCCTAATTTGGGTCTCATAGCTTTCATCACTCAAATGGTTGGGTACTTTATTAAAGTTTTTTAAGAAAAATGTCTTGGGGCCACGTTACCCCAATTTCATATCAATCATTAATGTCATGGTATTTAATTGGCATGCATGCCAATATATTCAAATTATAAATTGCATGAATCTTCACTTCTTCAAATTATGGAATTAGCAAATGGGACAAGCCACACATAGAGTTGATTATTGTGTAGGAAAATATATCCACCCTCCTCCATGATTACAATTAACATGGGTAGGATAATGTAGGGATCAAGTGATCTAACACAATAAATTAGAGTGGATGGAGGATTTTCTAGTGTGAGTTTTAGTTTGAGCTATCAATTTAGAATGGCCAACATCTTAGAGCTCAAAATTTGTAGTGAAACTAAGTGGGAGGATTAGTGTAGAGGATTAATTGGTTCCATAATTCAATTCGACATAAGATCATTGAGGATGGTAAAGGAAAATAAGACAACATGGTAGTGGCAAAGAAGGATTGGATAAATTTGAGTGAAGATGAATATGTAATCATGGTGCATAAACACTTAGGATAATGTGCCTTTTTTGAGCTCATATAAATGAAGAGAACCAACAAAGTGAATGAAACTAGAATAAATGAGTTGAAAATGGATTTGGTTATTCTCACTAATCATATTTGGAATTAATAAACCTTGAGGGTAAGTGATCTTGCCATAATTTGAGAGGCTAGCAAAGCAAGTCAAAAAGAAATTGTGGAATTAAAAAATTAATGTGCTTCACTTAGAACCATGTTTGGCTCTCTATTTAACCTTTAAAATTTTGATTCCACTAACATGCTCCCCTTAGTTGGATCTGAAGGTGTTAAAGAGGAATAACTACTTAAGAATAAGCCAGTTTCTCTTCCAAGTCCAGGATATGGAAACAATTCAAGAAATCAACAATGATATGAAGATCTACATTTTTCAGGCAAACATGTTTTATTTTGTAGTTCAAAATTAAGGTTTTAGTACGTTTATTTGTTTAAAGTTACCCTTATAGAAGGATTGATTGCACAAATTTTGGAAGAATAATTGAAGCGAATATAAAATGTAAGACAATAGAAAATTTGACATTTACAATCATTGAAATGTACTCCTTTGTCGAATAATTTGATTGTGGTATATTGATATAATAAACTACTCATTTATGTTTAAAATAAAACAAAATAGAGGAGTATCCTTAAAAAATATAAAATTATAATAAACAGTAATAAAGTAAGTAAAATAACTAGATAAAATGATAGAGTAGAATGGGGGTAAAATTGAAGAGTGTAAGAGAAGAGAGTGTTTTGAAAAGAAATGGTGGGGGAAAGAGTGTTATTGGGAACTAGAGGCTCCACTATTTTTGTAACAGTAGGCTAAGAGGTATAAAATACTACAACAACAATAATATTAAAAAAAATGATTCTCTTAGAGAATTGTATTTCTTGTCCAAAACTTTCTATATCTTTTTCTTCATGCTAATTTCTTTTTTAGGAACTCTTCTAATGATGTGGAATAATATAATATGTATTTTTGAACTTAGCAATTGATATCTGATGAAAGGAACATATCCATGGGGAAATAAATATGATCATTCACACCTTCATAGTAATTCATAAAAGGACCACATTCATTGGAAATCTTTTATCCCACCCTATGTGCTTTCACCATTTACGTTAGGTTTATGGGAAGTCATAGAAGAAAACAATGCATAGGAAATCATACATGGACTAGTTCTTGTAATTTGACTTCTATTATGTGTTAGTTAATAGGTGTTATTTCATTTTACATTTATGATTTCCTTAGGCATTTTAAGGACAATAAAGCGATGATCATTTCAGCGCTTTAGGCTCGATCTTTGAGGTAGTTATTCTTTTGTGTGGTAATGATCAGGTGATCAAATTTATGCTCAAAAATTAAAGTGACCATAACTTCCTAAAACCAATGCCAAATATAAGATCTCGCTGATATAAATCTAACACATCTTGAATCACTCAAAACTGATATCTTATGCTCCCGATATCGCATTCTGATCGTTTTTCCAAACAATTAAAATTTGACCAGGGCAGTTAACTGGATTGACCATACTGTTGAGTTAGTAGGGTGACCATACAAATACAAGACAACCAGAAGCTGAAAAATGGCATCATCTAGTTCATTGGGTTTTGGGTGAATTTAATTGGTTGTGCTTGGTTGAAGTGGACCTATGGATGGGAGCCGACTGGCCCAATGGGAGGCTTCCACGTGGCATCCCAGGTTTTTAAAAATTTGGCATGGGTTGGCCAGAGGCCCGACTATGATTTGAGCATGCGACCTCCAGCTTACAAGCGCAAAGCCTTACCAATAGACAGTGGAGTGGTTCTTGTGGACTATAGAACTAAAATACATTTAAGGTTTATCTTAACGCCTTTTGGAGGATGGGGTCAAGGCTAAGCCATTGGCCTTTAGACACACACATTCCATATGCCCATGCTGAAGAATTACACACTAATTCAGAAGGCGCTTGTGGTAAAGGGGACCAGCCCCAGGTCCTTTGGACCTTATATGATTATGCGCTAAAGGTATTGGGAGCTTCAATGGGTAGGGTAGGTGTTAAGGCCCCAACCATGGACCCATGAACCCATGTAACCATTTCCCTAGAGTTTATCGGCTAGGTTAGTGGGGGTGGATGTGAAGGCCTAACCCACGTCTTTATGTGCCTAGGTGACCACGATTTTCACTCCTAAGGCATTAGAGGGTGAATTAAAGGTCCAACAAATCACACTTATGGAGGCCAAATTTGTTAGTCATCTAGTCATTTTTAGGGGTGAATTGTAGGATCGTTAGCTAGAAGGGTGAAATTGTAGGATGGTCAACAGTCAAGTTTATGGATGAGCTTGTAGCTCATAACGTTTTGCGTTTTTCACCAATTTGAGCTCAGAAAGAGGATATTTGGGGATTTTAGATGCTCTAAATCTATTGCTGACCTCTGTTTTCTATTTTGAGCACATGCATATGACTTTTTTTTCAGGTTGGAAGCTAGGAGGTTTATAGACCAAGCAGAGTTTGGTAGCATATCTTGAGGGTGTTGAGCATGAAGAAGACCTTGTAGCGGTTCATTCACATTCATAATTCATTTGTAGTAGTTGATACTTGCAGGGTTATGTCATCACTCAGAAATTTTCCCTAGAAGTTATCAAAAGAAGGAATAATCTGAGGTAACCACAAACCAATCTTCAGAATCGGGTTATAGCCAACCTAGGTCCAGAGAGGGATCTCTCTTTATAATTCAACTTTTGTTTGGTGAGGATTTCAGTCGAGTTCTTAATGTTCATAAGGTTTTGATTTTGGTTGGGTGGTGGAATTCTAGGAATAGATGGATAGAGCTAGCATCTTCAAACCATTAGGTTATGGAGTCAATAAAAGGATAGCATAACTGGATCAGATCATTAAAGGGAATGTTCACAGGGCAGGCTAGCAAAGCAAAAGGAAAATCTTCAAGGGCTGATGGATGAAATGATTCTAACCAGGGTGAATGGAACTTAAGAATTCTTGGACCAAGATTAGAATGAGGAACAGAGGGTGATCATCAAAAAAGGGCAATTAAGAATCCTTTGCTACATATACCAAGAGGAAAAATACAGAAGCTAAAGAGCAGCTAATAATTCCCTAGCTAAGATAGTTTAGCAGAAAACATTAAGGATGTAAACAGTCAAGACAGAGTGCATTTAAGACAATTCTGAAATATCTTTCCTAGTTTAACATTCAGATTTCATAGAACACATATGATTATTAAGAAACATAAGGAGGAACAATAATACAAATGACAGAATACTTATTTGATTTTCACTTTACACAAGAATCCTGAAAAATATCTTAGCTTTATTCCATGTTCCAGGAAGCCAATCTAGTTTTTTGATACAATAAGACTTTGATTTGAAAGAAAAGTCTACAGAAATGTCTTTGAATCCACCCCAAATACTTCAAAATATGAATTATTCACACAAAAATATCTTCAAGCATGAAGATAGAGACAAATGGAAAACTAGATCATGTTGTCCCTTTTATTGTGGTAGTGTTGGCTGTTGCAGTTGAGTTTGAGCCCTTTAAGCTGGCTGATATTTGTATGCATGAATCATATTTGTCTTTAATATTTCACTGATACTCTTTGACCTGCCGCTCTTTGACCCTGCTGATCTATCTACCTTTAGATTTACTATGGTAACTTATAGTAAATTTGTCATTTTTTTCCCACCATTCATCCTCAGGTAATTTTTCTTTTATCATTCTTCTGTATACTTCGTCTGCTTCTGTGTACTTAGCAAAATTGGGCTTGGTGAAAAAAAAAAATTCACCTCATGCTCTAAAAAGAACAAGTTTTGAAAAATGTCATATAGTACTTTCCTTGTAGGCAAGGCTTTGATACCTGAATTATTGGCCTGTTCCTTAGCCAACTTCCTTAATATTTCTATGTAGTCCAATTGGGTCATGAGCTTATCATGAATGACCATAGGATTGGGAAGGCCTTTGTCCATCAAATTTTGAAATTTGGCCATAAACCTGTCAACGACCACCTGCATGTTATGGCATTTTTCTTCTAAGTTAACAATGAGGTTTCTTTTCGAAAGAACATTTTTTACTTTGAGGATGGCTTCAGTCCTATCCTCTATACCAAGATAATTTAGCTCATCTATGTTATTTCTGTTTAGGAAGTGGGTGAATCGATTGGCATCCTCAGGCATATCACCCAATTCTTCCTTTACCTTTTGGATAACTCTAGCTACCTTTACTAGTTCTGTTTGCTCAAATATAACTTGAACTGATGACCAAATATCATTGATAAAGTCAATGATATTGGCCCAGAGCATTTCCTTAGTTTGTCCCAGTGGCTTCTGCAATGTCAAATCTTTCTCTAGGACCTTAATTTTCTCACCCATCCTTAGGGCTTTCTGTGTTTCTTCTCTTTGTTGAATTTGGGCAAGCTTATAGTCAGTTTCTAAGATTTCCACTTTCTCCTTTACCCTTTTGAGCTCTGTTAACTGGATGGACATTTCCTCCATGGTTTTTACTAACTCTGTTGTTTTCTCTGTAAATGTACCTGCTGCTATAGACTCAATTATGACTGGAAGTGTTGTAGCAGGTGGAGATGTTGGTGCCAAAGATGCTTCCAATGTAGAAGGAAGTGCAGTTGTTATTGTGGGAATGGCAGTTGTGGAAGTTGTTGCTAGGTCACTTTGCTTGGACTGAATTAAGATGTCCAACTCTTTCTCTGTCTCTTTCAGTTGGTCATTTAGCTTTAGGATCAAGTCCATGAGCTCTTCATGTCATTTTTGTGCCTCTAGGATGTCTACTATTTGTGGCTGATGTAATGGTGGAATCTTGAATTGTTTCTTCAACGCAGCTATGTCATCATTCTTACTTTTTATCAAATTTTTAGTGGCTTTTACATCTTTGGGATTGTGTCCCAACTCAATGACTAAGTCCTCTAAGTACTTGATTCTGGTACCTTTGGCTCGTGAAGAGGTCTTCTCTAATTGGAACTGAGCTGATATGTTACTCAGGGAGTTTTGCAATTTGTGGGTTGCGTTGGATTTCCTTGTCAAGGTGGAGTAAATCATCTCCCCTATTTGCTTGTGCAACTCAATCTGGTCAATAGGATGCATGCCCTTTGCCAGTCCTTCGAAGTTTATCTTCTTGAATTCTGCTGTTGTTCTTGGTTGCTGAGTAGTGGGCTTCATGAATGTCATTTGCATCTTACCCTCTTTTACATCACAAGCTGACATAACCCTTGTCTGATTTCTAGGGGCAATCTTTAAGTAATGTGCATAAGTTTTGTCTTTTAGCCTCTCATTTCTGGCTTTTATGTCCTTGTACCTTTGTCTGATGTCTTGGTCTCTGTCAGTTGGCATCTTGAATGAGCACATTTCAACACTTTCCTGCCTTTCCAACATCTGAGTGTGTGATGTGGAAGGTTCTAGTGTGCCCCTAGAGGGAGTGGCATGCATGCTTCCTTCTCTTTATGTGCTGGTGGCCCCAACTGTTTCTTCTGAAAATTCCTATTTAGAGATAGGATTTATCCTTTGCCATTTAACCAGGCTGGTCTCTGCATAGGCCCGTGAGGTTGCTTTGCCTGAATTTGTGGCCTATTCCCTATTTCTTTTTAGTTTTTCTCCTCATTTAGAAGAGTTTGCAAGACTAGGGGAGTACTAATGATGGGCTCTGCTATATCTGTTTGAGTTAGCTCCTCTGATGGCTCTAATTGTTCTGACTCTTCTTATGCCTGGGATTCTTCTTCTACATGTGATTTACTTTGTCCTTGTGATTCTCCTTGTGCCTGTGATTCTTCTTTGACTTGAGATTCTCCTAGCACCTGCAGGAAAGAGCCCTCATCAAGCTATTTCTCTAGATCAATTAGAGTATTTTCAACAACAACTTCAGTGCTATCCCTTTCCACTAAAGTATTCTCCACACATTCCAGTTGATTTGCATATTTTTCTATTTCAGGGATTCAATGGTGAATGTAGGGAGCCATCTTGCTTTTATGTCTTCTGTTGCAGATGAAGTCTAAGGTATCATATCTCCACATGAAGCTCTATTTTAGGTTAAGTCTCTGAAGGATTTGCTCTGCTTCCTTTCCAGCTTCTCAACTATTACACATAAAGGGGCCTAGTTGGTTTTGATTCTGAGCTAGGCCTTCTTTTTGGCTTTGATAAAATGCACCTCATCTGAATTGATTATCTTCCTGTAATACTCCAGAGAAAATAACCTCATTGGGAGGTATCTGGGTAGTTTATATGGGGTCATCTCACAACCATAAATCCTAATTTCAGTGTGATTTTGGTACAAGTACAAATCTCCCACTTTATGTTGTTTTAAAAGCTGTAGGATCCTCCTGATATCTGAATTTATTCTTGGAGGAGGGCTTCCTAGTAGCATTGTCACTATAGGATGTAAAAATAGGTCTATCAAGTCTGTATATGGATATGGGGAATCATGCTTATGGATCAAAGGAGTCCAGAAAATCGCCGACCTAGCGTGACCTTTTGTATCAAGCTTTTGAAGAGTGAAGGGGAACTTGTCAGCTTGGTGGTATAAGAAAAGGTGGTAGAAAATGAGGAATATTTAAAGACTCTATCATTACTGATCCTTAGAAATTGGTCATGCATCCTATAGCTATAAACTTGGCATAATCATAAATGGCAGCAAGAGGCTATCCTAGAGTAAAGATGGACATGAAAGCCAGGATGATTTCATTTATATACTCACTAGTGGTGCAATCTAAGACACTAGAAATCATTGCTACAATGTCTTGACCAAATGGGGAAAATATGGTGGCCACATATGGAGGAGGATCTTTTGGGATATGCTTTTCCTCCTTAATGAAGGTTTGGAACATCTCAGCAAGTTTTGCAGTGGTAAGCTTGCAGAAACGGTCTAATAGGTCTCCAATTGAAATGGGGGTTAGATTTTGGATTTGTTGAAGTTGCAACATTTCATTTATTAATTCGGCAGTGATGGTGACAAGTACAGTCTCGTTTGGGGACATCACTTCTCTTTGACTGGGGATGTAGTTTGCATGGCAATAATGGGAAATTTCTGGAAAGATGTGCACCTTAGGGAATTGATACTTGGGTAAATTGGACTCCCAGAGACCAATTTTATCAAAGTGGTTCAGGTATTGATCTCTATATCGGCAGTATAGTTTAAGACAAGATTCAAGGATAGAGGTGTCCTTGATTTGGAAATATTTATCAGCAAGAGGAAGGTGGTCGAGGTCTAGGTGAGGAGTGGAAATTGGTCTAACATCCATGGAAATTGGGGTAGCCATTCTTAGTTCTTGTGGATTTGAGAATGGGGGAGGTAAAGTGTAAGTCTTTTAGGGCAAAGGTGGTTCAATTCTAGGTAGGTTTTAAGTTTTCAGAGTTTTCCTTCAATTTCAATTAACAAAACTTATTGGCTGGTTCAGAAATTGACAGGGTTTTCAATGGATTCTGGCTTAAATACCTAGAATTTGAAGAAAACTAGGTCTGAATCGGATAAATGGTAATTGTGAATAGTTGAAAAGGCTATGAGCAGGCTGTAAGGTGATCTGGGAGCTTTATAGTGTCTTCAAGGTGCAATTGTACATGGGTTGGCAGCTTGGATGTTCACAAGTGCGTGCATGGAAGTTTAAAGTTAAAAATAACGATAAATACAATTATTTGGGGGCTTTTTGGCTTTATGCGCGAAAGTCAATTTGGCGGGTATGGGTGTACAATGGTCATTTGTCATGTAGCAGGGTGAACAGTTGTTGTTTTGGCATGTAGAGGGCTGGTGGTAAGTGATTTGCTTCGCACAACTTTTGGACGTTGGGTGGTATTAGGGGGAGGTTGCTGAAGCATAAAAACTATGGCTGAAGCAGGAAAACTGATAGCTTGAAAACTTAATATGTTAAAATACACACAGGTATTTGTAATAATAATTTATTAATATCTATAAAATGTATGAGATGATTTGAATGTACAATGAGGACCTTGCTTTTATACGTCAACACGTGACCTTTCGTGAAGGGGCATGTCGTTTTGACATGCCTTTTCACTTAATTTAATGACTAATTAACCTAAATAATATTTAATTATTTAATATTAATATTTTTTTTATTTAGCTAATTTTTATGAATTATATTCATAACATAGCCTCTTCCTTTGGGAGCTTTGTCCTCAAATCTATATTGTTGGCAATCATCTTTGCAGTTGTCGTCTCAGTATATGGAGAGTAGAAGGTCACTGTCATTGGTGGCTCAACGTCTATAATTCACTAATAACTCTATTTTGAGTCCAATATTGTCTTTTTTTTTACTCTAATTTTTTTTAACTCTATTTTTTTTTTATTGTGTAAACTATATATATTTATAATTATAAAATATAATTATATAATGAAAATGTATATAGTTTAATGTATATATAATTAACTTTATTTAAAATTTATATAGTTTTTTAGTAGGGGACACGACTATACAAAATGGTGTAAGCCTTGACACTGACGAGCTCAATAATTCACACAACAAATATAGTGAGGGGAACAGTGACGATCGTGGGAGGAGCAGGGATGGCACGAGGGCATCGAACAGGGATGCGTTGAACAAGGACTAGGACATCAGCTGAGTGATTTGTGAATGGCAAGGTGACATATGTCCCACGCATGTGACCGAGTTGACCTTGTCTTTGGAGAAGCCCAGGTCGACGCAGCAATGCAAGCCATCAAGATCGTAGTAGTGTTTAATTCTGTAGCGGATATATAACAACACGAGATACAAAGGAATTTTTTCAGGGGTTTCAAAACTCTGAATCATCTCAGCAATATTTTGGCAAACCAAGTGCGAAAGACTCTTGACATCTAGATAGTGGGCGGCCACTGCAAATTGCGAGAGGAACCTATGACTGGCATTGAGGAAATTGACATCCCATGTATCGATATCATGTATGGTCTCCAAGCTACTCAGGGGATGATCCACATGATATATCCAATATTCGATAACATTTTCCGCAAGTTTTCTGGGCACATCGAACAGAGGAATAGGCTCCTCATCAAATTTCAAATTTATTACATATTCGAGGAATTGCTTGAATGGTTGAGGGAAAAGACAGCATAGTGTCTCTGGAGAAGTAGACATTTTTTTCTTGCAAACGAGGAAACCTTTGTTGTCACCCTACTATCCTTGCCATGGCAATCTTCCACGCAAGAGAAATATTAGAGTATAAGCAAGAGATTCTAAATCATCTCTCCTGGTTGAAGTTCTTCCTAAATGAGCATGCACACTTGCATATCGAACAATTACCCTGAAGACATCTATCCTTTGGTCATAGTCTACATGTTTAGGTTGGCTACTACTGCTATCCCACCATTTAGTTGCTAATCCAAGATCAATGAGGTACAATCTCTTTTCATCTGGTGTCCCAGACTAACCAAGAAAGAAATTGTCAGGTTTTACATTTCCATGAACATAACCTCTAGAATGCATCTTCTCTAGAATGTAGATAGATTCCACAGCTGTGCATGCCACCATCTCTGTAGACATCGATTGCCCAACAGAATTCAAGCATCCCATAAACTAGGTCCCAACATATCCATAACCATAACATAGTATTCACCCTGACGACCCTTGTAGTGCACACAGGGAACACCATGACTACTTCCAAGAGTGGCATAAATGCCCCACTCAGTAGGAGGGCCATAGTTACCAATAGTTTGATCATTGGGACCAAAAACATGACGACCCACGTACACTTTTGCAAATCCACCTTTACCCAGCTTCCTTTCAATCTTATACATAGGAGAGCCACCTATACTCACCCTCTCAAGTAGAGGTGCAATGCTAGCCTCATCCTCATCACCGGCAAACTTATTGGCACTTTTTCCAGCACTTTCGTCATCCATCTTGTCTTCGTCATCTTCATAGTCCTCTCTATTTTTAAAATCATCTTCATTCTTATCATAATCTATTTTTGACATAACCTCTTCTTCAAAATTTTCCATATTCATATCATCACCTTCATTTGGATCATCATTCTGATCAAAATCTTCTTCTTCTGCTTCCCCTTGTTCCTTTTCTCCATGGTCACTATCATTTTCCCTATTATTGACTTCCTTTCGACATGCTTTAACTTTTGCAAATGATTTTTCTAAACACTGAAATGCTTCTTGAATTTCACTAAATTGCTCAATGCATTCAAGATGTGAACGTAATGGCACATTGTGCTGCGAACAATGTTCAAAGACCCACATGATTATATTGTGTGCCATGGCTTAGATACCATTGAAGCATAAAAACTATGGCTGAAGCAAAATAATTGATACCTTGAAAATTTAATATGTTAAAATACACATAGGTATTTGTAACAATAATTTATTAATATATATAAAATGTATGAGATGATTTGAATGTACAATGAGGACCATGCTTTTATACCTCAGCAGGTGACCTTTCATGAAGGGGCATGTCTTTTTGACATGCCTTTTCACTTAATTTAATGACTAATTAACCTAAATAATATTTAACTATTTAATATTAATATTTATTTTATTTTTCTAATTGTTAT
>APFE030923925.1:5469-42537 GCA_000404065.3 Pinus taeda | reverse complement strand
CTATATTATTAATTAATATAATTGCTATTTACATAGAATTACATATATATGCATGTTTTTATTATTTCATTTAGGTTTTTTATATTTGAATTAAGAGCATTATATTAATCCATTATTTAATTAATTATTTAATTTTATTATTTATTTATATTACAACTAATAACTATGGTTAAATTGAGAGTTTTATATTGTTGTATTTTATTTAACATAATTCATTTAAAAGTTTTTTAGAAGCCTTAGGTTTAAAGGAGAAGGCCTGATTTCAAGAATACCTAGAGCCCATTACTATCAAGCAGCTTAATATTATTGTTTATCAGAGAACCAACTAGATGGATTAAGACGAAAGGGTCAAATTTCTTAAAGACCTAAGGGGTTAGGCTAGGCGAGGGAAAGAAGAGGGGAGGAAGGGGGAGGATGGGGAAGAGAAACTTATTCAATGGGCAAGAGAAGAGGATTCCAATTTTTACTAATTTCCAAGCCTCCATCTCTATTTAACAAAAAATGCAAGTGGCCTCAACCTGCCTGCAGGAAACCAGGTTTGTTGGCTAGTTGTCTGTATCAAATGCTGTCCAAAATTTAAAGAGAGTTTTCATGACCATCCAGGCTACATTGGTAGTTGTATCTATTATAAAATTCAAATTAGAACATTAAATTCTAGTCGATATATAAACAAAATTCTATTTGAAGACCTTCTTTATTCATCTAATGAGTCCACTGGGGCTGGGGCTTTCGTGCTAGATCCCGAGATTTCGCTTCTTTTCATGTCCTTTATGCTCTGTTCAATCCTGTTCACTGTGAGGTTGTTTCCATACATTTGCATGTAGACAACTACAATCACCCTATGCAGATCCTTCATACTAGGCTCAGTTGGTCTGACCTCCTCCAGTTCCTCTCGCTTCTTATATAATGTCATTGCTCGAGCTAGGATATTCTTCATGACCCAATATTGTTGAATTGTTTTTCGGAATAGCGTTTGACATCCTCTGGTGTTCCTGAGGTCCTTAACCATGGTTTCCCATTCTTCTGTCTCGATTTCCTGATTTTCTTGTGTTGAAAATGCAACAAGATGATGGAGCTTAGTGAAAAGAAGTCACCTTCACTAAGTGGTCCCGCAGGCTATTTTTGGCACAAAGTCTATTTTTAGACATATGGATCATGGTCTATGAGTTGCAGGATGCTATTTGTGGATGATTGGTCGTGTTGGTAAAAATAGATGGACTTCTATTTTTAGACATATGGGCAGAGTCTATTTTTAGACTGCAGGCTAAAAATAGAATAGTCGAATATTATTAGCTCTTAATAATATTTGGACTATAAACATTATCTTATTCTCTTGGAGCACTTCAGTTCGAGCTATGGATGTGGCACATGCAATTGCTAGAAGGAAATACGCTTTTCTTATGGGTTACTTGAGCTATTGCATGAAGGACTTTAGTTAGAACTCAAGTAATTGAGTTTGGTGGAGTTGAATGAGGAGTTGATGGAGTTGTGTTCAGTTTGACTTAGTTGAACTAGTTGTATTTAGTCTAACTAACAAATACAGTAGTGATGAGTGATGTGAATTAGTTATTAATTAATTAACTAATTATTAACTCATGAATCAACTGAGGAATACATCAGTTAACTCAGTGCATGGAAAGTTCAGTGGAGACAAGTGTTAGAGATGAGTGAAAGGGCAAGATAGCTGTTAGTTGTGACTATAGTTGTGCATGTGATTTGCACAATCAGTGGATTGAGATTGCCAATGAGGATTGCCTAGTGTTACACAAGGGAAATACGAGTTTGGATCAGCTATTCTCATCTATTCTAATGCAGGATTGCGCAGTGGAGGTAGGAAAGCAGCGGAGGAGATTTGAACCTGTGATTGATTCAGATCTAAGCTAGTTTGTGTGTAACAGGTGGAGATAGTACTGAGTACTTGTGAGGAGTATTGTACTATGTATTGTTACATTTTCTTAATCAATATATATACAGATAGTTGAGGGGTTTTCAACTGTATGCTTTCCCCGGGTACATACTGTGTTGATATGTGTGATTGATGTTTCAATGTGCGCATGCGAATGTTTCTGATTCCGCAAAATTGATGATCAACGTAGAGGAGGTTATGTATTATGCATGCATTCCACAAATAGTGTATAATCAGGATAATCTCTGTGAATAAGTGTCATATTATTCAAAATTTCTACACCTCCAGAGTTCCCTTTACATAAAAAGAAAAGGGCAAGAAAGACAACTAAAGTATCTGATAGTGAGACTATTTCATCGTCATCCATTTCATCTTCTCTAGTGTGAAGTTAGCCATCCACTCCCCCATTACACATTGTTGTACAATAGAGATCAGGAACATCAGCATCCCAACCTCCTCAAACCTCAATATCATCTCCTTCCTAAACATCTAGAATATCTTCGGCAATATCATCTAGTATTGGTTATACAATGGCTCAGAATCCATGGAATAATACTAGTGCAGTCATGATGCCTACAGCATTACATCCATTGCCTGCACACCCTGAAAAATGGTTATCGAAATTTAATCCAGATGCAGGAATACAAACCGATGAGCATATTAACAATTTCATGTTGGCAGTTAACTTAAAAGGAATAATAGAGGAGGATGTTGTTGTTAGACTCTTCCCTTATACTTTACAAGGATCAGCTGGATCTTGGTATTTTTCCTTGCCCTCTGGATCCATTACCAGTTGGAACATTTTTCAAGAACAGTTCCTCACTAAGTATGGTGATGATAGATCCCTAGCAATGCTAATCAATGATCTCTCGAATCTTAGGATATTATCTAAAGAACCTATAAAGGAGTTCAACTCCCGATTTAATAAACTCTTGAATAAGATTCCAACCGCCTCTAAACCAAGTGAGCAGATCAGAAGCAAATGTTATATAACAACCCTGCCTTCAAATATAGCTATTTTTGTAGATAGAGCTGCAAAACCAAATTTCGCTGAAAACATGAAAGAGGCGCTTGTTGTAGAGAAATGCATTATTGCTTTAGAAAAGCAGGCTGCTCTTGAAGATAGAAAATCCAAAAAAAATTCTTCCAAAGATGATTCAAAGAGGAAAACACCTAAAGACCCATATGATATGGAGGGTCTCCAGAAATTTCTCAACACTATGTCAAATGAAATGGTAGAAATAAAAAAACAAGTAGCTGAAACTTCAACAAAAATGACATTCAGGAATTTTAAGAAACCCGAATCAAAACCACCAAATGCCATATCCAATGCAGATTTGGATCCCAAAGAGGAAGAAGAAGAAAAAACAGTCTTGTCACCTGAAGAACCTAAAGAAGAGGAGATTGTAGAATTCCATGGGATGTGGGACTTTATTCTACCTAATTCCGATACAGAAAATGAATAGGAAGCTTTCCCTATAACTACCAGGAGTAAGGGTACTCCTGAACCTGTTCCAATAACTCAGAAGAAAAGGAATGTAGGTAATACCACTACTAAAGAAAAGGTTCCCACAAAGAAATCCACAACAATATCCTCTCAAAACTAGTCATCAACTTCAAATCCACCCCTGACATCTAAGACATTAGTAGTTTCAGATTCTATGGACTACAATATTATTGAAGACATGAAGAAAACAAAGGCGAACATCACTATGTTTGAGCTTAGCAAACTCAAGCATCAACAAAAACTCTTGCTTAAAGAGTTAAATGTTGTACCTTCTTCTCCTCTTCCCAATGTTGTATTCTCTAAAGCTGCTAATGAGTCAGGTAAACCACCTCCTGGTAGAGTAGAAGCTACTGATGCTATTTTAATTGGGGATAGGTCCAATTCCCATACTCCTCCTTTTCTCTTAACTTACGAGATATATAATAGAAATCTACACAATTGTTTGATTGACTCAGGGGGCTTCCTCTAATATAATGCCAGCTTCAATTTGTTCTAAACTGAACATTGAACCCCAGAAGTCTGCAATTCATATTGTATAGTTGGATATAACTAAGGTCCAGGTTTTAGGAGAAATTAACTCAGTGACTATTAGGTTATCAACAATCCAAGAGTGGTTCAGAGAATTGATATCTTAATCGTTGATATACCTAAATTCTATGGTTTCATTCTGAGTCGAGACTGGTTTGAGAAACTCCATAGTTATATTTCCACCGATTGGTTCCATATGTGGCTACCTTATAGAGGAAAGCCAAATCAGATCAAGATTGATTGGGAGAAACACATGACCCATATTGTTACTAAATTCGAACAATAAAATCAACCAATAGCATTCAATAACAATATTTTGGGGAACTACTCATTCAAATCATTCTTTGGCAATTTCACCACCCAACCATCTCCTTTCTTAGTTAATAATTTCACATCTCAAATTGAAAACTTTTCACAAACAGATATATCAAGATGTGTGAATATTGCTGAGAAAACTGTAAATAAAATTGTAGATAATTCTTTACTTTGGTCATTGTACTTTGATGGGTCTAAATCTAGTGAATGCGCAGGAGCAGGAAGTATTTTAGTTAGTCTCGAGGAAGAAAAGACTATGTTATCATGCAGGTTGGAATTTGAATGCACAAACAATACAGCTGAATATGAAGCCTTAATTCAAGGACTCTACAAAGCAATTGGTCTTAAATTTCAATATTTGAAAGTGTTCGGTGATTTAGGAATTGTTATGAAACAAGTTAGAAATACAATTCATTGCCTTTCTAGTCACCTCAAACACTATCAGTCTTTGGTGCAGGAACTCATATCTCAATTTTTAGCATTCAATATTTCTCCCATCCCTAGGTCCTAGAATGCAGCAGCAGATCTACTAGCTAATGTTGCTTCCAAGCTCCTTCTATCTGAAGATTACAGCCCAGACAGATTTTCAGTAGAATTAATTTTTAGACCATCAATTCCTGATAATGTCACCAACTGGTGAGTGTTCAATCGTGATGAAGACGTTTTAAATTTCTAAACTTCTTACAAGACCTATGATGATCAAATCATTTATGAAATTGATCATGACCTTCAAATGAAAGAAAAGCAAGAAGAAAACTCAATACCTAAACCAGTGGTCAAGCTTGAAGATCTTTATGACATAAAAGACAGGTTTAAACAGGCGACCAATTCAAAGCTCCAAAGTTCTACTCTAAGATTTGAATTGATAAACCTAGGTACTGAGCATAATCCTCAAACCATCAATTTGGGATTAGGAATTTCTTCAGAAGAAAGAATTGCATTCATTAGATTATTACGTAAGTATAAAAATGTCTTTGCTTGGAAATATGATGATTTGAAAACATACGACACATCGATCACTCAGCACACTATTCCAATGCTTTCTGAATAGAAAACAGTGCAACAAAATTTAGGGAATATTCATCCTAACCTAGAGAGTCAAATAAAGGATGAACTAAACAAACTCTTGAAGGCTAAGATAATTTTCCCTGTTAGGCATTCAAACTGGGTGTACAATATGGCCCTAGTAAGGAAGAAAAATGGTGATATCAGAATTTTTATCGCTTTCAGAAATCTAGACAAAGCAAACCAAAAGGATAACTTCCCTTTACCTACCATGGAGCAGACACTCCATTCAGTAGCTAGTTTTGAGTTAATGTCCTTTTTAGATGGTTTTTTAGGGTATAACCAAATTTTGGTCCATCTTGATGACAAACTTAAAACTACCGTTAGAACCAAGTGGAGAACTTATGCCTACCAAAAAAATCATTTTGTACTTACCAATGCTGGAGCTACATTCCAAAGAGCAATGGACATAGCATTCAAAGGATTGATTAATAAATCAGTAGTTGTCTATTTAGATGATATTATAGTATTTTCCAAGAAAAGATCAAATCATTTACATGATTTGAAACAAATCTTTGAACGCTGCTGAAAGTATTGTATCTCACTCAATCCAAAGAAGTCCTCTTTTTCTCTTAATCAAGGAAAGCTTTTGGGATTCATTGTTCCAAAGGATGACATTTATATTGATCCCAATAGAATCAAAGAAATTTCTGATATTCCATTCCCTCATAATAAAAAAATCCATGCAGTCATTTTTAGGTCAGAATAACTTTGTAAAAAGATTTATCTTAGACTTTTCCCAGATTGTTTTGTCATTGCAAACTATGATCAAGAAGAATTCGGTGTTTAAATGGGGGCTTGCAGAAAAAGAGGCAATTGATTCCATCAAACAATCAATCATAAATGCCCCTGCTTTAAGCACTCCTAATTTTTCAAATCATTTCATGCTATATACTCTTGCATCTTATTCATCTTATGCAACAGTGCTGACACAAATTAACGATCAAAACTTGGAAGCACCTATCTCATTTTATAGCTCAAGTCTTCAAGGTGCTGAACTTAATTACTCAAAAGTTGAAAAACAAGACTTTGCTATGTACAAAGCCATTAAACACTACAGACCCTTTCTCTTAAAATCTCATACAAAAGTTATAGTTCCTTTTTCAGCGGTAAGACAATTACTAATTCAAAGGGAATTAGGGGAAAAGAGAGAAAATTGGATCACAGCATTACAAGAATATGACTTAGAAATTAAACCAGCAAAGATTGTCAAAGGCCAAGGTTTTTGAAAGTTGTTAGCAGGAGCATCAAATATTTAGGAATCTGAAGGTACAAAAGACACTGAAGAAATCAATCAAATAAGTATCGTTGATCCTGAATCACAATATGCAGATCTAATTTTCTTTTTGAAAAATACATATGCTCCTTCTAATCTTTCCTATGAAAACAAACGTGTCATAAGATTGAAAGTGAAAAACTTCATAATTGTAGATGATGTATTGTTTAGGCGGAATTATGATTCAATTTTATTGAGATGCTTAGAAAAACCTGAAGCGCAAAAGGTTTTCCAGGAGCTACATTACGGACTAGTAGGAGGATATTTTGGAGCTGATACAACAACTCACAAAATCATTCATGCTAGATATTATTGTCCCACCTTGTTCAGAGATACTCATGAATATGTAAGGAAATGCCAAAGTTGTCAAACCACTAGTGGAAGACAAAGGAAGCCAGCTTTCCCTTTGCAACCAGTTAACATTGAACAACCTTTTGAACAATGGGGATTAGACATCATTGGGGAAATCACTCCACATTCATCCAAACAGCATAGGCATATCCTTACAACCACTGATTACTTTACCAAGTGGATTGAAGAAATTCCTTTCAAGGCAACAAACTTTGAAGCAATCATTGAATTCATAGATCAGTTCATTATTACCAGGTTTGGTGTCCCAAACGCTCTTATTTTTGATAATGCATCTTATTTCTCTAGAAATTCTATATTTGAGTTTTCTATCAAAAGGGAATTTAAATTGAAGTATTCTGCAAACTACTACCCTCAGGGGAATGGTTTAGTAGAATCAACAAATAAAAATCTTATCAAAATCATTAAGAGAACTATGAGCAGAATCATAAAAATTGGCATAAATCTTTTATATTTGCACTATGGGTTGACCAAATAACACAAAAAGCCTCTATAGGCACTTCTCCATTTAATCTAGTGTACGGAAAAGAATCTATCATACCAACAAACTTAATGCTTCCATCACTAGCTTTAGTGCAATTTATTGAAGAAAGCCCCTCATCTTCTATTCAACTTAGATATGATCAAATTCTAAAATTAGAAGAAGAGAGAGAGAAAGCCCGAATTAGACATGCAAAACATCAACAAATTATTAAGTCATCTTTCGATACAACTTCAACCAGCTCAAAAGATTTACAAGTTGTTGACCTAGTTTTGAAGTGGGACAAAGCCCATGAAGATAAAGGAAAACATACTAATTTTCAAAAAATGTGGCTTGGACAATTTCAAATCAGTGAAAAGATAGGCCCTTCTACATTTATACTACAAGATCTACCAGGAAAGAGAGATTCTCTTCCTGTTAATGGCCTTATCTTGAAAAAATTATTCAATTAAGGAGGTAACCCCTTCTCCCTTTGTAAATATTCAATTCTTGGCAGGATTTGTGTGTATAATTCATTTTGTTTAAAATCTTAGAAAAATAAAATTGTAAAAAGCCTCCCATTGGTCTCTGCTATATTGAAAAGTTACTCAAAAGAAAGAAATTTTGATATTTACTTTTAAGAAATGGAAGCCTTAAAAGAAAAGGAAATTTCTAGGAAATTAGGTATATTTAGATTATGAAAACTTCATTTTATTTTTGTGAAATCTTCTCAAAACTTAGAAGTAATGTAAATCATTTTAATGTTTTATTAAAAGGCCTGAAAACGATTATCAATATAAAACAGAGACTGATTCAATCTTAGCATCTTCAACTTCCACCCTGTCATCCATATTCTCTCAAGGAGAAAATTGTTCATCCCATCCATCAAAGTTTATAATTACTCAGAGTGTAATTCTAAAATACTTGATATAAAAGATAAGAGGTCTTATTACAAGCCTGCTTACCATGATCATAGGGGAATAGTTCAACTGACATTACCAACACTGCATACCAAAACAGGCTAATGGCTTATAATTATAAGACAAGTGGTCTCATCACGAGCTAGCATGTTCAGTTAAATTACAACCAGTGAATGGCATTGTCAACAGCTGCCTACCAAACTAGGACAATGGCTTTTTATCTTAGAAAATAACAAAAAAAGAGAAAAGTAATACAAATATATGGAAACATATATTTTGGATTCATTATTTTTTATTATACTCTGAAATGGATGGAATAATAAATTCTCAAATGGTTCAAAGGTATCCCTGTCGAGACTCAAGACGTTTCCTGGCAGCAGAGGCTCTATCTATGACAAAGGAGTCATTATAAAGCTAAGTTGGAAATGTTTTTGTTATATCTTTATCAACCAATTAAGGCTGATTTAAAACTTAGAATGTATTTTATTTTAGAAAAGAGAAGAAAATAGTAGAAATAGTTAACATTACTTTCAGAATCTATGTTCATCTAGTTATATTAGATTTTCTCTATCAGATAAAGTTTCCAAATTAAGAAAGTTTAAGTACATTAATTAATTTCTCAGAGATAACTATTTTTCCCAGTGAATCGCCAATTGTTGTGTTGTACAACAACCCCCCATTTCATAAAATTTGTATACAAAATCATAATATGAAATGGGTCCCTCTGAAACATAGATGTGTGAATAAATTGGTATTAACCCATCATTAGAAAACCCTTATCAAAAGGTTCAATGAAAAGGATATACTTTAAGAACCTTTTGAAAAGAAATAAAGTGTGGCTTTAAAATTATTATAAAAGTCTTCATTATTGCGATAAAGCAATCTAAAGATCGCATATCGCAATAACAAGTGAACCATGCATAACGATACACCCATTCTCTTCGATCCGGAAAGCATATCGCAATCGGAGATCAAGAAAGGGAAAATGTCAAAGCACTAATTTAAAAAGAGCCTCCCTCATTTCTCCGATGCGATAAAGTGTATCGCTATCAACAATCAGCGATAACAAGCCAGCACATGATTAAAAGCTCATTCAAATCCTCCGATGCGAAAAGGCATATCGCAATCGGCGATCGGCGAAATCACTATGGCACGGTAATAAAGCCTAAACCCATTCCCCGATTGCGATGCATTAAATGAGGCGCATACTTCGAAAATGAATTTAAAAGGTTTGCATGCATTATGTCACCTTTCGGTGATAAGAGATATTTTAAATAAATATTAAAGCCTTTAACTTAATTTTATCAATCTCCGATTTGCGATTTAACTCTAATTATCCATCAAAGAAATCTATGCCATGCTTCAATCAATCATTCGGCATATAAACGACGTGATGGACATTTAAAACTTCCTTTACCATGATTGACAGGATAAATGGTTAATGAATGAAGAAGTTAAGAGAAGATTTTTCTATAGATTTTATCCACTACAATCTCTCTATAATCCATTATCACCTGCGGATCAACATAATTCTTTCATATTAGTCTATAGGAGCATTTCTTTGTATCATGTTTTCTCTTCACTTGTGAAAAACTCCGCTCAAATAAGAAATTTGAAACATATGGGGAAGAAACCAAAGAAATTTGCAGCCGCGGCTCCTACAGCAGTAGTGCAGCCAGCCAAGGATCCAGGGCCAAGAAAAAAAGGGTTAATCTCAGACACTACATGCCTCAACCTTGGAAATACTAGTTGGGAGAGCATTTACAATTTAATTGGAGCAGAGGAACCTGAGGAAGTATCGAAAGAAGCTACAACCGACTCAACAAATAAATCAAAAGCATCCCTCAAGGATTTAGCTTGTTCATATTTACACAGAATAGCAACACAAGAAAAGATTCTTCCATACACTGACATAGTGAGATGGGTGGTGGAAGAAATTCCGGTTTCAAATAAAGCATTTTTCACAATTGACGGGAGGATTTTTGGCTCCCTTCAGCCTAAAGATTTAAGGAAAATGTATCACCTGCCTAAACCTAAAAGGTGGTACAACAAAGCCTTCTTGGAGAAGTTTGAAAATGAAAATGAGATAGAATCAGCCTCGATTAAGCAGTGGAGACATAATCCCGAGAAGCACAAACACGAATCATCAGGTAAGTACTCGGTAGACTCATTAGCTTCTCCTTACTGTTATGTCGGGGCTATGATGTGTAGAATGTGGGGGATACATGATTCTTCTAAATTCACCATTGAGATGGTCCCTTTAATGAAAGCAGCAGTCAATAGTTATATGATGGATTGGGCAAACATATTGTCCGACAAATTGGCCGCAACGATTCTGGAATTTAGATCAAATTCATGCAAAACTACGAGGACCATTCCCCCTTTTTATTATAGTGCTTATATTATGGATACTCTCTGTTTTAACTCTGAATATCCGATACTCGGCTGGAGATGGACTCCCCAGGACCCTAAGCCAATCCACATTTATCATCAGATGTTATGGAAAGCTCACTACAAAAATCATTTGTACAAAATCTGTAATGGTTTTATGTTGCCTATCTACTATGATATTTTTGATAAACCTACCCCTAGGATTTCTAAGGAAGCAGGGATTGACTTAACTACTGTAGCAAATTGGTTCAGAGAAGACAAATTCACCTATATAAGGCTTTTTGGTAGCCTTACAAAGCCCCATGTTCTTCCTTTGTATGTGCCCGATAAGCTGCTAGCTCGGGAATTGGCCTACCAAATAACAACAGAAGGGACATCCAAAACTCTTAGAAATTCTAAGAAACAGGCATGGCCTACATTTCCTCTAAGATGTGGTGTCTACACTCTTCATGATTACAAACACGTAGAAAAGGAGGTAGAAAAAATACAAATGCTCAATCTTGCAACCATCCCCAACAGACAATATGATCCTAGAAAAGTTGCCTATAATGTTCTTGAACAAGCCAAGCTTACAAGGTTTGATCATGAAAAGGATGAATTTGATGACCTGTTTTCCTCAGCAGAAACATTATTTCAGGTAAAAACATTGGCTAGAATCAGATATAAAGATGAAGGGCTGGAAGAGCTCAATAGGCTCAGAGAACAAAGGTTGCAAACTCTACCTCTATACTTATTTGCCACCACCACAGCAATCCAGTCAAATGAGCCTGAACAGCAAACTAGTGTCAAGCCTCCTAGTGTGGAAAAAATTCCCAAGAAAGGACAAGACCCAGAACAGAAAGAACGGGAAAAAGAACAAGAGAAAGAACAGGAAAAGGGCAGTGAACACATGATTACAGATACTCAAATTGATCCCAAGCTCCTTAGAGAATGACAACCGTTTGATTCTATTATAAGCAATCCTAAGACTTCACAGGGTTTTAATACCCCTAAAGTGGTAATTGAAGGAACCAGCAGCCTACCTATCAGTAAGGATGTAGAGATAATTCCTAAGGATCCATCGGATGAAATTGTTTTGCAGATAGAATAAATACCACCATTAGATGTCTTTTACAGTCCAAAACATAGGGTTGTAATAAAAAGGCAAAGGAAAAAGATAAGGCTTAATCAATCTTCCCTTTTACCTGCACAGACAGAGATGGCTAATGTGGTATGGAAAGAACAATTCGATCCCTTCGAAGACCTCACAAAAGTCTCTCAATACGCCAAGGCTTATTCGGCAACCACTATGGATAAAGAATCAGAAATGAGAAATTTACTCAAAGAAAAAGATCAGTTAATTGTTTCATTGGAGACACAGATATCAAAAAAACAACAAAGAATAGAGCGATTGGAACAACTGTTAATAGCACACCAGCAAGTAAACAACCAGCTAAATGACAATTGCTCAAGGAGAAGTAGAGGATAGACCAAAGCGCAATACAGAAGCAAAAGGAATTATCAACAGCATTGGCTAAGCTGAAAACAATGAATGAACAGATGAGTAAAACAAAAGATGAGCAAATCGCTCAATTATCACAACAAATAGAGAAGTTTCAATTAAATTCGATGGTTTCAATTACGATATTTCCTATATTGACATTTCTAAAAGAGGTCGATGATAATGATATTAACAAATCCATCTTAAAATTTTCCCTAACTATTAAAGTATGTCATTTCTTGATAATTACATAATACAAATATGGAACATCGAATATGGATTTAATATTAAGCATTCATAAACTTAGCTAAAGCATTAGGTTTAAAAATAAGAAAATTTGGCTGGAATTCATTAATGTGGTTAATCTTAAAATTTTCCCTCACTATTAAAGTATGTCATTTCTTGATAATTACATAATACAAATATGGAACATCGAATATGGATTTAATATTAAGCATTCATAAACTTAGCTAAAGCATTAGGTTTAAAAATAAGAAAATTTGGATGGAATTCATTAATGTGGTTAATTGTGTGAAGGGTATTTCTTAGTAATTGTCAAAGCCTTCTTATTTCAACTTAAGGTGGATGAGGATCTCTTGAAATTTTTTTATTTTTTTTCTTAAGGGCGTAGATTGATTCTCAAGGGAATATGCTCAACATATGCTTAGTCTTAATGCTTATCAACTGATGTAGTGTATTACAAAGTCTTTTTGGTTGCATTGACTTTTAATAAATTAAAAAATTAGATTAGTGCCGCGTGGCACCCCGTTCACCAATTTCCTATTAGATTATTCAAATTTTAATAAGTTCCTCCATGATAAGTTCCTCATTATTATTTATAACATTCATTTATATATAAGAAAATTTTATTTAGCAAAATGGTCCATTTTACAATAATATGTGTAATTTTTTTCTTAAGTTAAAGTTGACCCATAACCTTTTCTATATATGCTTAATCAGGTAAATGTGTGCATTAATAAGGCATTCTTCCTATTACAATAGCTTCTTTTTATTATATTTATGGAGCCTTCGTCTATAACAACCACATTAACATTTTTATTGTGATTGTACTAGTTACATAATATTAATAGATAACATGGAAGATAAATGTTATCCAAAACATTCGTAAGGTGAAATTAAACTTTCTTAAAATTGACTAAAGCTCCAAGAAAAAGGTTTTGAAAAATAAATTGATTTATAATATTTAAAAAAATATAGGTTTTGAAAAATAAAGTGATTTGTAATATTTAAAAAAATTATAGTAAATTTATTATGTTTTTTATAATATTTTTTAAATAAATGAAAATAAAATAATTAAAATAAAAGAAACAAAATTATAATAAAATTATTTTTAAATTTTTTAACATAATTAATTAGGTAACAATAACAATAGATCATGAAAAAATTCTTAAAATACATTTTAAATTTTAATCTTAAAATTAAAAGTTATGCGAAAATTACGGTCCAACCATTTAATCACTATCTAAAACTTAAAATAATTTTATTTACTTTTATACATAATAACATATAATGTAGGTACATTAAAACTACTCCAATCTATTTAATTCTTAACTTAAAAAAAAATGAAAACTAAATAATTTAATATGAAATTTATATATTAAAATGAATCCTATAGAAACAATTTAATATCTGCAAACGAAAATAAATTTACTTTTTCGTAATATCAGAAAGGAAGTTATAGAAACATACCTTACGGAGAAAGGGGAGGTGGCAAGGGTATTTTTGGCAATGGAGGGATTGTTGGCAACGGAGGGACTGGGATTGGCAATGGAGGGACTGTTGGCAACGGAGGGATTGGCAACGGAGGGACTGGGATTGGCAATGGAGGGACTGTTGGCAACGGAGGGATTGGCAATGGAGGGACTGGGATTGGCAATGGAGGGACTGTTGGCAACGGAGGGATTGGCAATGGAGGGATTGTTGGCAACGGAGGGATTGGCAATGCAGGAGGGATTGGCAATGCAGGGATTGTTGGCAATGCAGCAGCCTCGCTTATCATCCGCCGGTCTCCGCTTCCGTTAGCCTCGCACAAGCCGGGCAAGTAGACACCTGCTCAAATTATACATAAATAAATCAATTGTAAGCCAACGCAAGGCATAAATACCATACAAATGCAGATAATTCATAGTTGCACGTATGTATCATGTGGTATATCCAGTGAGTATACCACTTTACATCTGCTATACAATATAGGGGCCCTGGCGTATGAATATGAAAACAATATAGTGATGAGGATGATGAGTAATACTAATAATTACCTTCCCCTGCGGCAACATTGAAGTAGAAGTCGACGATGTTGGGGCAGTTGGTGTAGCAGTTCGGGGAGCATAACTTTTCTGTAAACACACCTTCTGATAAATGTTCTGCAGACATCCCCACTGTCATCCTCTCGACCCCACAAGCCTTCATGCATTCTTCCGTTTCTATCAATTCATTCAGAGCCTCCGCCATAATCTCTGATGTCTGCACATCATCCATTGCCCAATCAATTAAGAGGAACTGAAACGCAGTACTTCACGTAAAATTATAACTGTGAATAATCAATTATCAATGATAACTGTGAATAATTTCACGTAAAATTATAACTGTGAATAATCAATTATCAATGATAACTGTGAATAATCAATTATCAATGGAGAATGATGTTAACTCACCTGGCATTCATACTTTGCATTGTCATCCTTCAGCGTCCACTTCTGAAGCACACAACGTGCTCCGGAAGTCGACACAGAAAACGCGCAAATCTCCGCGGGCAGCTTCTCACATACAATCCCACCTGATGATGAATCAAATTAATAGTAAGATATTTCTAAATTAAAATATTTTAGTATGGATATTTTCACAGTCGACGATTTCTGGATAACATCTTAACAGACAATTCTCCCCCAAAAAAAAATTCTTATCAACTACTAAAAAGATTATTAACCTCACAGAAGCCAATGAAGGCATTACAGAATCTCTACCAACAACGTAAAATGAAATTAATTGTACGTACCGTAAACAACTTGCAGAGTTGTAAATGAAAGAAGGGCTGCGATTGTCAAAAGAAGCCTCGCAGCAGCCATTTCTGTGTTGTTCTGAATCTGGGTGACCTCTCTGTTATATTGTGGATGTATATATAACAGGTGCTAACTAATTTAGAGAAACAATAGCAGAAATATAATGGCCATACGTGATCGATGACTCTCCACTTCTTATTAGCCGTATAGTTAGGGATAACGAATCGAGAGTAAACAACCAATCAGGTGTCGACATTTTCAATGAGCAAGCCGATTGCCGAATTATATGATGCCTGCTGGAGCCCCCAATTTTTCTGCAAATATATTTTATTAAATTAGACATTGCTCAAACGAGCTCTTTGCCCGTCATAAGCTGACATAAAATTATATCCATCTAAATGAAAATTAAACCTAAGATGCAGATTTTTTTAGGTTTTTTTTTCAAGTGGAGTCAGACAACTTTCCAGACATCACTGTTTTATTGCAGAGAAGAAACCATTTTTTCATTATTAATGATAGGTTTTTTTAGATTTTTTTTCTAGTGGAGTCAGACAACTTTCCAGACATCACTGTTTTATTGCAGAGAAGAAATCATTTTTTCATTATTAATGATAGTGAAGGTAGGAAAGTTATTTTCACCTTTTTGTTTTTGTGTGGTGCAGAGAAGAAATGTTATCATTAAGAAAGTTGTTTTGGCCTTTTTCTGTGGTGCAGAGAAGAAATGTTATCATCTTTTCATTATTAATGATAGTGAAGGAAGGAAAGTTGTTTTCAACTTTTCTGGCTGCCGCTTTCTGTGGATTGCAACTTTTCGGATCACCGTACATTGGCAATTGGAATTGCATTTGCATATGGCCAGTGGACCCAGCAGTCAAAGAAGAGTAGAAAAAGTTTACAATCAGATTTTGACGTCTAAAAATAAAGAAGCCACTCCACCGGGTGGAGTCATAGTCACGGCTTCGGATCACCTATAAAATTACATGGATAATAGCGGAATATGCCTTGGACTAACTTTAGGGTTAAAGGTGGAGGCCGCCTCTAGCTATCAGAAGATTAAATTGTGAAAGACTTATTATGTCTATGTGCATGTAAAGGAAAATCTCTCGTGAAGTGTAATGCCTAGAACATCCGTGTCTGTCCAGTGCTGTTGTTTGATCTGAAAACCTTTCCCTTCATGATTCTGACGGTTATAACCTGTTTTTTGAACTTGATTTGCTTTATCGTTTGAGCTCTACTGTCTTAATATTATTATTATTAATGTTTTCATGTATTACTGTTAGTTTCGGCGGTGATAAACATTTTTTTAATTACTAATCATTTTCCCTTTTATTTATTTTATTAATATTTTGATATATATAAATTGATATAATTAGTAAAACTATATTAGTAAATGTGATTGATATAAATTAGTCAAGGTCATTTTCAAATGTCCATTGATACATAAAAGGTAGAAAATATCATTGATTGGCATATGTCAACCATATTTACTAATGAGGTTGTACTAGTTAATGACTTACACATGTAGTAAATTTGTTGACCATGATTGAAGAGGCTTGATAAGTTTGATTAAAATATTAAGATTAATGTTAATCTTAATCTTAATCATAATGTTAAAATGTTTGCACTGTGAGGTGCTCTATAACCTAGTACGGGGAGATGTGTAGGTGTAACTTAAGTATGTCAACATTTTTTTTAAAATTAGCTCTATTACACATTACATATGGTAGAGCTACACAGAGAAATATATATAGAAAAAAATTAACTAAACACAATTAAATATTCGTAAATAAGTGTAAACATTTCAATGTTAGTTCAATTAACAATAAAAAATTAAAAGTAATAAAATTATATCATAAGCAAATGAACAACATAAATCATAAATAAGTAAAATATTCCAATATCTCTGAGACACACATATTAAATGAAAAAAAAAGCACCAAGAGGCACTCTACAAGCCAATACAGGGACATGTTGAGACGTAAGGTAAGTATGTTAACATTTTTAAATGTCGTCTCTAATACACATTATATATTGTGGAAATGCACATAAAAAACTCTAAAAAAAAAAATTAACAACACATAATTACATGTCCATTAGTGAGTGAAACATTTCAATATTGGCTCAATTGATAATAAAACTTTAAAGTAATAAATATATAACAAAAAAATAATAATTCAATTTCTTATATTGTAATTTTGTTTTTATTAATAAATTACAAATAATTTTTTATATAGAAGATCATTATTATATATCACATTAAATATATGACATAATAATGGTAGCTATAAATTAAGATCTAGTTTACCATATAAATTAAAACTTAGTCCCGCAAGTTAAGTTAGAAATTATACTTTATGAAAAACTACATAAAAAAATTATAATGTACATTGCTCAATGTTAAATTAATAACGGGAGCATGATGGCTACAAGACTTAGGTCATGGTCGCAGGTGCTGAAGCAGGGGCTATGGCCAACAGGGCCGAGGGTCTAGGGAACGTCAGTAATGGATAGGTTTGGTGAGAAAGGCAGACGAAAGCAGCAAAGGTCAACAATTGGATCCGGAGGAACAGGTGGTGGATCAGGGCATCAGATGAAGACACCTGGCAGGGATCAGAAGGATCGTTTTGGCATGTGGACAGTTTGTTTTGGAACGTGGACGCATCTGGTGGTTATGTGATCTCAGCAATAGAAAAACGCCTGAGACATTGTCTTACAGTCGCCATAGTTATCATTCTCTCCATCTTACCTGAGCTTTTTACCTTGTTACTAAAGACCGGAATGGTCTGTTTGGCAGTTTTAGCATTTAAGCAATCGCATTAATCATGGTTAACCCTAGTGAGGCCGTCAAGCTCGACCCTGAGTCGGAAGACATACTGTCGGTGTGGGGGAAGGATCTAACAGCACAGAATATTGAGTAATTCTTTGGGTCAAGTGATCACCATGGGATTTCGAAGCTGAGTCCAAACCTGCAAGAGTCATGGAGGAACAGGACTTCGATCGATTCGCTAGAAGAAATTTTGGGGCTAGTAGTGCAGATCAATTAGGAGGCTCTTAACCAATTCGAACCCCAGGAAACGAGACTTCAAAAGGAGGGTTTCCCTTAGGCAGATGTTCTCAGCTCTTTACAAGTAAGTAATACCAATTCCCTCCTTCCTGCTCGTTCTTATACTGGAGGTCTTTAAGATGTGGTTTTCGGCCATGGCCCAAAAAACCGGTCTTGGCATAACCCGGTAGGAGGGCTCAAAACTGATCTAGGGTCGGTTAAAGTAGGAAGAATGCTAGCCGTAACCAGATATTCTATTGCAAAGGTTTGGTAAACCTTAGCATGATACCTGAGTCGGCGGTGGTGAGATCTGGAGAGGAATCAGGTCCAAGAGAGGAAGGCCCAGTGTGTGAAATAGATAAACAGTCAGTAGAGGTGGGCTTAGAAATTGGAGTTGTGAAAGGAGATGGAAACAGGGGTATTGTGGGAATTAATGATTCAGAGAGCCCCTCAAGAAATCCGCCAGTAGACAAGAAGGATTTTTCGCAGCAAACAGAAGTGGTAAATGGTGTTGCTGTTGCACAAGGCAGGGAAGAGATCTATGGCAATAGGCAGATTGGGGAGAAAAGAAAGAAACAGAAACTTATCAAGAAAAAGGAGACAGAAGAAAATCTAGTTCTGGAGATGGACATCCAAATTGAATAAGTTATGGAGGTGGTCGAATGCACTTTGGTAGGACGAGTGCGGGGGAAAAAATATTCAGCCCAATTTATCCAAAATTGGGCAGATCGGCAATGGCAGGCGGCCCCAGATAAATCCTTCAAAGTACCAGTTCTGGCTAAAGGATGGTTCATGATGCAATTCGAAAAGAAGGAAATGGCGGACTGGGTTATGGGAAAATATTAGACCTTTGAAAACCATCTCGTTCTCTTCAAGCGATGGACTCCACTGTTTAATGCGCAACGAAAAAAGATTGAATCATTCCCGACATGGGTTTGAGTTCCTATTCTGCCTCTTTTTATTTGGGTGGATTCAGTTTTCAGGTCCATTGGAAATATGCTTGGCACTTATTTGGAAATGGATATGTCCTTCATCGAAACAAGGAATAAATCCATGGCTCAGATGTTGGTCAATCTTAATCCTAGAGAAAGCCTAGCGGAAAATATAAAAATTCAATATAGAGATCTCATTTTCGATCAGCCATTGGACTACGAACACCTTCCATTCAGATGTCACGAATGCCATGTGTATGGACATCTAGCAAGGGACTACCCATTAGGATTTCGTCGCAGAAGGAAGCAAAAGAAAGCTGAAACGGAGGTGGTAACAACAAAAAGGATATAGACTTCAGGTATGATGTGACCCAAGAGAAGGATGCCATGGAGGTGGATAGGAGCGAGAAAAGGAAGTATTCAATGCAGGCTCAACAGATCCTGTGCCCGGATATTGAAGAGGGAACACCTATCGGATCCAGGAATGCTGCCTCGAAAGTCACAAAAGAAGCAATTGTAGGCCTCCTTGAAGACACGTTGGGTACGCGTTTGGACTCTTGTTTTCCTTCTATGCCTCCTCCTTATGAAGTAAAAGATGCATGCCCAAGTTCTCATAGTCATTCATCTGTTGAACACTCTCATGTTGAAAACATCACTTCATCTATCCCTAAGATTAACCTAAACTGTGTGAAAAGGTTCCAAATGAAATCTGTGAAGGAAAAATTTCTCCTTCTAAACCGACATGTCATTATAACCTGCATTCCCTTGACAAAAGAATGGCTTCAGGAGATCCAATTGGAGGTTTAGGCATGGATATACCCCAGTCCTCTATGAAAAAATCTAGGTGCCAGAAATCTCACATGTCTAAGGCTTAGGTGAAAGCAAAATTTGACGTGGTAGATGGTAAACAACTTTCGATTCCTGGGGTGCTTAGAGTAGCGAAACCCTGTGAGGATGTGTCAAAATGATCTTTCTTTCATGGAACTTTAGGGGTTTAGCTAGTAAACCCAAAAAACTAGCTCTGAAGGACCTCGTACAGTGTTGTAACCCAGACGTACTCATGTTGTAAGAGACTTTAGGCATGAGTTTAGAAGTTTTGTCATCTATTTGTTCTATTCTCCCGGGGTAGCATTTTCAAGCTTTAGATTCCATTGGTCACTCAAGAGGCCTGGCTATAAGCTTCAGGGAAGGAAGACTGAAACTATTAAATATGTGGGGGATGGATCATGTGTTGGGGATGGAATCTATGTCCCCTAATTTTTACTTCCCTCTAATGATCTTAAATATCTACGGGCCATGCCAGGAGAGAGTCTCTTTTTGGAACAATCTCCTGTCTAACTCAGTGATGAGAAGTCAAAATCTGGTCATAGGAGGAGATCTAAATTTCTCTATTGGGAATGTCAAGACTTGGGGACCTTCAGCCAGAGAAGACCCTCTATCAGATTTCTTCTTGAATTCCCTTACTACGCATAATTTGATAGATGTAAACTTGCTAAAACTGAAACCTTCATGGAGGAATCGTAGAATAGATGAAGCTAGAATTGCAAAAAGATTAGACTGTTTTCTTCTAAGTGAAGATCTAGCTTCCAGAATTTCAATTTTCAGAAAATGGGTGGGAGAGGGGGGAAATTCGGACCATTTTCTAGTCCTTCTCGAGTTGTCCAAGCCTCCCCTTAAGCCAACAACACCCTTCAAATTCGACGCATCCTGGATGCAAGAGGAATCATTCAAAAAGGTTTTTAATGAAAGTTGGCAACACCTGTGTAGGGATGCCATGGAGGACAAGAGCTTTCTTCTCATGGAAAATTTGAAAAGATTGAAGAAGGCCGCTATGGATTGGGAAAAGAAGAGGAAGTAGAAACAAAATGAAGACTTAATCAATATAAACTTGGAGCTTAGGGAATTGGAAAATCTTGAATCGAATGGCTATGAATCTTAGGAGTCGAAGGATAGGATCTTGTTGTTAAAAAAGCAGAGAAGTCAAATTCTTCTGGATAGAGAAGAGGAATGGAGATTGAAAAGCCGACCAATTTGGCTGATGGCTGGAGATGAAAATACAAAAAAATTTCACAATTATGCAAAAGGTAGGAAGATAACAAATACCATCTGGAAGTTAAAGGACGAGGAAGGTAGAGAGGCCAATATCTTTGAATCTCTCTCGTCCATGGGGAGGAACCATTTCCAAAAATTATTCTTTGATCAAGGGGAGCCAACTTTAGTAGAGGTTATCAAAACAGCCCAATGTTTTCCCCGATATGTGGAGGAAGAAGTCGAGGGTTTGCAGGGGAGAAGTCACAACAGAAGAAGTGGAGAGTATTATAAAATCTATGGCCAAAGATAAAAGCCTTGGGCAGGATGGGTGGCCTATTGAACTCTTCCAGCATTTCTTTGATCGGATTGGCTCAGAATAAACAGAGGTGGTTTAGGAATCTAGAAGAAAAGGTATGGTCTATGCACCATTCAATTCAACCTTTATAGCCCTTATTCCTAAGAAAGAAGATCCAAAATCGTTTGAAGATTTCAGGCCTATATCGCTTTGCAACAAAATTTATAAAATTATAGCTAAGGTGATTATTGTCCGTTTAAAGCCAATTCTGTCTAGATGCATTTCAAATGAACAATTTGGTTTTTTGGATGGTTGCCAAATACATGAAGCCATTGGGGTGGCTCAAGAGACAATTCATAGTGTTAAACAGATGAAAAGGAAAGGAGCAGTGGTGAAAATTGATCTGTCAAAAGTGTACGACAGAATCAGTTGGACCTACCTCCAGATGTTGTTAACACATCTGGGTTTTAAAGTTGACTTCATCAATTGGATTATGGGATGTATCACCAGTGTTAGTTATGCAGTCCTTATTAATGGAGCAGCCTCTCCTTTCTTCAAAGGGAAAAGAGGGTTAAGACAAGGATGCCCTTTGTCCCCACTGCTCTTCCTTCTGGTAGTAGAAGGGTTGAGTTAACTAATTTTGAAAGCCAAAAGGGAAGGAACTTTAAAAGGTCTAGAGGTTGCAATCAGCTTATACATTTCACACCTTCTCTTTGTCGATGATATTTTACTCTTCAGCAGTGGAAACCAGTCAAAAATAAAGGATATTAAGAAGATTCTTGAGCTTTTCATGAAAGCTACTGGGATGCAAATGAATTATAGGAAATCTCATCTCATTCTAGAAGGCTTTAACAGACAGGAGAAAAGCCAAATTACCTCAGTTCTTCCTTTTGATGTTTATAAGCTTGAAGATCCTTTCAAATATCTGGGGTTTTGGCTAAAACCGGATATTTATAGGAAACAGGACTGGAATTGGTTGGTAGCAAAGATTGAAGCTAGAATCTCTCATTGGAGCTTCAAGTGGCTTTCTAAAGTAGGAAGGATAACTTTAATTAAATCAGTCCTTCTAGCAATTCCAGTTTACTGGGTTTTGTTGACCTGGGTCCCTAAAGCTATTTTGGAAAAGATAAGAAGAATCTGTAGCAGATTTCTATGGGCTGGATCAAAGGATGATTTAGTGCTTCCCTAGGTTGCCTAGGAGAAAGTGGCAAGACCGAAAGAATGGGGAGGGTGGGGAATAAAAGACCTAACTGCTTTCGAAACCTCCCTGGTAGCAAAATTAAGGTGTAGAATCATCAATATGGAAAATTTCTGGATGAAAGTGGTAAAACGGAAATACATTAACCCCACCCCTCTTGAATATTGGATAAGGAACCCAGAAAAGAAAGGAGGAGATGTGTTGGTAGTCTAGAGGGCAACTATAGATGCCTTCAAGATTATTGAGCAAGGCTTGTCCTAGCAGATTGGAAATGGTGAAAATATTCGAATTGGAAGGGACCCCTGGGTGGGGTGTAACGAGAATTTTTCTCTACCCCCAGGCCTGATTAGGCATCTAGAGAACAAAGGAATTCTTTTCCTTAATCAGGTAGAGAAAATTTGTCAATCATCCATATTGGGACAAGCATGGAAATCAGGAGAGGAATTGGACCTTCACCCCCATTGGTGGAATGATTGGAAGGTCTACATTCAAGAACTTTTTAGATCTAATGTAAGGTTTAAAGACAAACCAGATCAGCTGGTGTGGACTCACACTGATTCTGGATCCTACTCCCCAAAATTTGGATACAAGCTCCTCATGACAAAGAAAGGTTGGGGAGATCCAGAATGGTGGGAAAAGTCATTATGGAAGCTAAAGTGCCCTGCTAAAGCCAAACTTTTCTTCTAGTGTATTCTAAAAGGAAAAGTCCCTACATGGGACATTCTCTAATCCAGGTTTTAGTTGGGGCTGAGAAGATGCTCTATGTGCAAAAATGACTCTGAAACTATAACACACCTTTTTATTGGCTATCCTGTAGTTAAAAAAGTATGGTTGGAGGTTGAGAAGCTTATTCAATTACCGATAGCCTAGGAAGGGGAAAATATCTCTGAAGCATGGCACAAATGGTGGCACTTATATTCAAATGGTAAACTAGGGAATCTCCCTCCAATTATCTCTTGGGGCATCTAGATTGCAAGAAACAGACACATATTTCTAGACAAGGAAACCCCTGTTGAATCAATTTCCATTCAATGTACATCTATTTACTCAAACATACTTAATTCAGAGGAAGAAAGGATGCCCAGACAAGTCAGAGAAGAACAAATCAAGGAAGGAGTGCCATGGGGTTACTTTGATGGAGCCTCTCAAAATAACAACGTTGGAGAAGGATTAATTATCCATATAAATGAAAGACAATCTCTAAAAGCTTTCGTGGGTTTAGGCAATGGCTCAAATAATTTTGCAGAATTATCTACTCTAAAGCTTCTCCTATGTTGGCTTATACACAGGAACATCTTCACAGTTCATATTTTTGGGGATTCATTAAATGTTATCAAATGGGCAAATGATCAAAGCAGATGTCAAAATTATATCTTGTATCCTTTATTAGAATAAATTCAGTATTTAAAATTATATTTTAATGTTTTCTCTATTCATCACATTTACAGGAAGCGCAATGATTCAACAAACAGGCTTTCTAAAGAAGGTCTACAGCAAGCTTTGGTTAGTTGGAGAATAGTGGAGGAAAACAATGGAGAAATCCATCTCTCGGACTAGCCTCCTTATGTATAGATTTCATGCTTCTGAAGATTTAGCAAACTGGTCAATATAGTTTCTTTTTGTATACAGTTGAAAAGCTCTTTTTTGAAAATTTGTTTAGTGTTTTATGCTAGACTTGGGCATCCTTTTTCGTCTTGGGTTGTTTTCCTCGATAGAGGAGACCCGGGGAAAAGATGCTTGCTGTTGTTTTTTCTTTATTATCATGGATACTAAACATATGGAAAACTGTTGACACTTTTTGATGATGCTAAGGACAGGAGTTGTTTTCCTCTTTAGAGGAGGCTCTTGTTATGCTCGGTATGCTCCATCTCTCTTAGTTGAAGGAAGGTAGAATAGCCTTCTTGCAGATCTTTATGAGGCTCTATCATACAGAAAAAGGAATGCTTTGGCATATGATATGTAACTTTTTATCATAGTTATAAAAAGTTCATTTTTTTCTTTGGAAAAAAAATGCTAAATTAATAACGGTCAACATGCAAATAAAATCCTATAGTCTTTCTTTTGAAATAACTAATAAATTGAAATGTAAAGTGGATAAATTAATTGGTTGCTCATGCACAAGGACTTGCATAAATTTTGGTGGATAGTGTCAACTAGTAAGTCTACACATTTATAGTTTTACTCCTACATAAGTGGCAAGGAAAACATAAATAATGGTGGGAAGTTACTTGTGATAAGTATATTTATTTGCATCTTATTTCTATCTATTTTGTATGCAAAAACTTGCATAAACTATGATGGAAAGTAATTGATGGTAAATATGTTATTTACGTGAGTATGAGCCTTTTTCAAGGATTTTAGTTTTGGATTAAAAAATCATTACACAAATATCTAAAAATCATGCATGAATATTGGAAACATATCCATAAATTATGCCATAAAATATGTGTTGCAATTATCCACATGGTATTATATTATGCAAATGGTACAATAAGACCTTCAAGTTATGGTCCATAGAAATGTTTGAGTTTTTCTTTAATAATACTAAAAAATAATATTAACTTTTTCAAGTCAAACATTATAATTTTCATTGGTCAATGCTAAACTAATAATGGTCAATGGGAAAATTGATTTCTAAACTCTTGCCTTAGTAGAGGTTAATAATGATTTTGTAATCAGATTTGAATTTAATTAATAAGCACATAAAAAATTAATACTTACATTAAAATGACATAAAATTATATTCGTCTAAATGAAAATTGAATCTGAAATGAAGATTTTTTTAGAATTGTTTCAAGTGGAGTTAGACAACTTTCAAGACATCATTGTTTTATGTATCTTTTCTGTGGTGCAGAGAAGTAATGTTATCATTTTTTCATTATTAATGATAATCAAAGAAGGAAAGCTATTTTCACCTTTGTTGGCTACTGCTTTTTGTGGATTACAACTTTCTGAATAACTGTCCATTGGAGTAATTACAATTGGAGTTACATCTGTGATTTTTTTGGAAAGTCTTTGGGAGCAAGGGTAACTACAATTGGAATTGCATTTGCATTTTTCCAAAAGTCTCTGGGAGTGAGAGTAATTGGTAATTACAATTGAATTTCATTTGCATAACAGTGCATCCAATAGTCAAAGAAGAGTGGACAAAGTTTTCAATCATATTTTGAGGTCTAAAATTAAAGAAGCCACTCCACCTGGTGGAGCCATAGTCACGACTAGAGATCACTTGGAAAATTACATGGCTAATAGTAGAATCCACCTTAGACTAACTTTAGGGTTAAAAGTTGATGGCTTCTCAAGTTCTCTTGTGGCCAGAAGCCTAATAAAAGAATATATTGTGAAAGACTCGGGTATTCTACCCATATGTTTCTAAAGGAAAATCTCTTGTAAATTCTAACACCTATAACACTTGTGCCTGTCAAGTGTTGTTGTTTGATTTGAAAATCCTTCCCCTCATGATTATGAGGGTTACAAGGTGTTTTTTGAACTTGATTTTCTTTATCGTTTGGGCTCTACTATCCTTTATTATTATTATTATTATTTTCATGTATTATTGTTCGTTTGGGATCTGCTAGCCTATTTTTTATTACTAATGATTTTCCCTTGTTTTAAATTTCTTTTATAAACTTCATATTAATTATGCAAAAAAATAGTAATTAGGCATTTTTTTTGCTTTGATATAAGGTATAAAAATTGATATAATTAGTAAAACTACATTAGTAAATGTGATTGATATACACCAATCAACATCATTTTCAAATGTTGATTGTAATATAAAAGGTGGAAAATATCATTGATCGACATATATCAACCACATTTACTAATAGTGTTGTAATAGTTGACAACCAACTCATGTGAGGTAAATTTGTTGACCATGGTTGAAGAGAGGTGATGAGTTTTATCATAATATTAACATTAATATTAATCTTAATCATAATTATAATTTTAATATGTTTGCACTGATAAGTGCTCTGTAGCCTAATATGGGGGACATGTACAGGTGTAATGTAATTAGTATGTCAACATTTTTTAAATGTGAGCTCTATTGCACATTATATACGGTAGAGATACACGTAGAAAAATATATATGGAAAAAATAAATAAACACAATTGAATGTTCATAAATGAGTGCAAACGTTTCAATGTTGACTTAGTTAGCATTAAAAAGTTAAAAGAAATAAAAATGATATAATTATCTTATAAGCAAACGAACTATATGGGTCATAAATAAGTAAAATAGTCTAATGTCTCACACACACACACACACATATTAATTGAAAAAACAATTGCACCGAGAGACACTCTACAACCCAGTATAGGGCGATGTTTAGGCATAACATAAGAGTATGTTAATATTTTTTGTGTGTCGGCTCTATTACACATTATGTATTGCGGAAATACACAGAAAATTATAAAGAGAAAAAACAATAACTACTCACAATTAAATATCTATAAACGAGTGAAATCAATTTTTTTTTTGGTAGGTAAGCACCCATGGGGGATTTGAACCAATGACCTATCGCAAGGAGTGCCTTAATAGTGCACCCATTCACCATCACTCCAAATCCCTATGAGCAACGAGTGAAATTATTTCAATATTGGCTCAATTAATAATAATAAAATAAAAGCAATCAAGATATTAAAAAAAAATCAATTTGTTATATTGTAATTTTTTTTTATATAAAAGAAAATCATAATATACATATCACATTAAAATATATAACATACTAATAGTAGATATAAAATAAGATATATTTTACCACACAAATTAAAACCTAGTCCCGCCACTCAAGTTAGAAATTATACTTTGCAAAAAACTACATAAAAGTTTATAACATACATTGGTCAATGCTAAATTGATAGTGGTCAACATGCAAATCAAATCTTTTATTCTTTCTTTCGAAGGAACTAATAAATGGATATGTGAAGTTGATAAATTAATTGGTTGCTCAGTCACAAGGACTTGAATAAATTTTGGTGGGTAGTAACCATTACTAAGTCTACACATTTATAATTTTACTTCTACATAAGTCTATAAATTTGTAGTTTTACTCCTACATAAGTGGCAAGGAAAACATAAATAATGATGGGAAGTTACTTGTGATAAGTATATGTATTTGCATCTTATTTCTATCTATTTTGTATGAAAATACTTGCATAAATTATATGGACTAATACTGATTTCGTAACCATATTTGAATTTGATTAATAAGCACATAAAAAATTAATACTTACAATATAACAAGGTTCTTAACCATCGATATACACCTTGAATTTTCCATGGATATTATTAACTTACAAATAGACTTCATTACGATATCATGGCTTAATGCCACATGCCCAAAAACCATAACTCATGTCACATTCAAAATATTTTATAAATATGTTACTTTATTTTAATTTTATAACATTTTTTTAATTGAAACTAAAAGAAAAAAAATCTATGATTACTTTTGAGATATATCTAAACCCAATATCCTAACTTCTATTAAAAATATTCCAAATATATTCCATAAAGATTAAACCAAAGTTTTAATAAACTTAAAAATAAGAATTTTTTTATTTATAGAGATGTGAAAATTATATAATACTAGCATAGATCCATGTTCACTCTAGATATACCAAGCACCGAGAAGGATCAAACCTCTTTTCACTCTAAAATAGGGTTGCACATCAAGATATTTGATCCTTCTCGACGCTTAGTAGATCCACAATTAAGATGGATTCAGACTAGTATGTTAATATTAATATTAACATTAACAACTATATGTCAATGTTAATATTGATATTAATATTAATTCTAATTCTAATATTAATGGGTTTTCGTCATAATGTTAATGTTAATATTAATATTAACATTGATGTTAAGGATAATGTTAATGTTAATGTTAACATTAACTATATTGATGAAGTTGACCATCATCACTATGGTCACTTATGGTTGACCCTGGTTTACAATAGTTGAACATTCCTAACCATTATTAACCGTGGTTGACCATGATTACAATGGTCAACCATGGTGACCATAATTGAACATTCTTGAGCATGTTTGACCAATTTGATCATGGTTGAACATTGATGGGCATGTTGACTATGGTTTATCATGAGTTGACCATGTTCACCATGGTAGAGCTTCATTTCCATGTTCTCTATGGTTTAATATTGTTTTTATGGTTGATTATGGAAGCCGATGTTTAACCACGTTTCTCCATTGTTGACAAGATGAAAATGAACACTGTATAATATCTAAATCCAGAATCTCAAAAACCACACCACAGAAATCTACAAACCATTACATTTGTTAAGAAAAATGTGACATGGAATTTATTTTTCATTTCACGTTCATGTTATTTTATTTGCACAATGATATTGTGATGTTCGTTGTGTAATGTGACACTGTGAAGATGTGTAATAGTCATCAAAATTAAATGTCTACTTCTTTCAAGAACAATTGTGATGTTGGTTTTTTATCACTACATTATATCGGTGTTTTTCATCCCATTGTCCTCACATTTGTTTCATAGTATTTTGTGTGCAACCATATTGAGATGTTACTTTTGTAAAATGAAATTTTCATGGTTTTTTTTGTTCATGAGAATATGGTTGTTATTTTGTAACTTGAGATGTTAGTTTTGCAAAGTGATATGTTGGTGATTATTTTTTCCATGAAAATATAACACTTAATTTTGTTGCTTATCACATGAGACTAGAAATTTTGTCCTTTAAAATTAAAAAAAGACATTTGTTTATATTAAAAAAAATGGAAAGAAAGCTTAAAACAATAAATCTCATATTAATAATTAAAGTATTATCTTATATCTTATATAAAAATATTAATATTATAGTAATATTAATTTTAAAAACATATTATTACTATTATTGAAATTGAAATAAAATGAAGAAAAAATAGATTATTAATATATTAATAAAAAACGTTAACCACTAACATTAATATTATTATAAATATTAAACTAATATTTTAATATAATATTATTATATTGATTAATATTAAAAAATTTATGTTTTTATTATATTATTTATTTTAAGGCTTCCATATTAATAATATTAGTAATGATGAATATACTGGTAATATCAATTATGGTTAATTACAATTATCTATTAATAATTAAGTTAGTAACATTAATCATTTTTAAATTAGTTAAAAATATATATAAATTACTACATCTATAAATATATTACATAAATAATTATTATATTAAGTTATTAATAATATATTAATGATAGGAGTGGCGTTGCAGGGAAGCGAGCCGAACTAGGGTTTGCAACAGGGTTTCAGAGTTGGTCACCATGGAGGGGCGAGGAAGGGGGACTTCCACTCCCTCCTATAGCCATGCAGTTTCGAGCTGCTTCAAGAAACCATTGGAGGCAGGAACTAGGAGTATCAACATAAAAAAACAAAAAAATTATCGAAACATAGGAACAAGAGGAGAATCAGAAGGAAGTAAGAGGAGAGAAGAGAGCAAAAGGAGGCAGACAGAGAACTGAGCACAAGAATATGACAGGACTTTGTAAACCTAGGTCTACCATCACACCCCAGGTTGTATTAAGTGATCCAGCGCTAAAGTTGCAGAGGGATCACATGGCGGCGTATGCAGTAATATGCAAATTTATGGGGATATGGCCAACGAAGAAGGCTTTGCATGCTTGGATAAAGAACCACTAGAAACCTAAGGGGGAAATAAATATTCACCTTAGGTCTAAGGGTTTCTTCACAGTAGTGTTCATAAACCTAGAGGACAAAGACAAAGTGTTCGAAGGAGGACCATATTTTTATGATGCGGCAGGCCTCTACATGTGACCATGGGTGATGAATTTTGTCCTAGAATGAGAGACATTCACATTAGTACCGGTATGGATAAGACTCTACTCCCTACCTTTAGATTATTGGATGCCAAAATCCTTAAAAGCCATAGGCAATAAACTAAGTCATTTTTTAAAAATATCATACGCGACTCTACAAGGAAAATACACCTCCTCTACCCAAATATGCGTAGAAATGGACCTATCTGAAGCACTTCTAGACGAAATCATTCTAAAAGTATATGATGAAGAATGGGTGAAAATGATGGACTATGAAAATGTCCCATTCAGATGTCGCAAATGTCATGAACACAGGCACCTCTTCAGAGACTGCCCATTAAATAAAATGGAGAGCAATATCAAAACCAACACAAGCAAAGATACTGAAGGCTTTACCAAGGTGGGAGGCAAAGGGAAAGGAGGGAAAATTAACCAGAAGAAAATCAATGAGGAGAAGCAACCAAGTCATAATAGATTCAAGATATTAGAAGAAGAAGGCGGGAATAATGGGATGAACCAGGTACTGGAGGATAGTCCTACATAGAAGGAAAAAGATGATAGAATGGAGGATGTACCTAAAAATAGCAAACTAAAGGAGGATCTGCCAAGCACTATGGAACTCGATAGGGACCATGAGATAACCCCAAGTGAGGTTGGAACGGAGGACCACAACCTACAGGAAATTCTTGAAAGGGAGAATCTCGATCTAGAAAAGTTCCTGGAGCAGGGAAAAACCAAAGGGGTTGATTCTCTACCACAAGAGGAGTTCAACCGAGTACAACAACTCTTCCTTTGGATATCTCAAGCAAATGGTTCTAGAGTCAAAAGAAACCATGATAGAAAAGAAAACATAGGGGTAAAAATGATGGAGGCAACATCAAGACATGCTCCCAAGAACCCAAGAAGGAAAAGAGGAAGAAAAAGACAGAATGAGTTGCTGATAGAGTGTGGGAAACTCATGATCAACCCAGGTAAGATGGAAGATCTCACTAGTTACTCATTTACAAATCTTTCTTAATGAAGCTTACAACCTGGAATATTATGGGTCTAGGAAGTAAAAGGAAACAGAGAAATCTTAGCAACAGAATAAAAGAAGAAAGACCAGATATGGTTTTTATCTAGGAAACAAAATGTTCAATAGATAAAATAAGAGAGATACAAAGAAAATGGCTCATCAAGTATGAATATCTAGAAGTTAAAGCAAACAACATAGCAGGAGGTATTCTCACACTTTGGAACCCCCAGAAACTTGGAATCCTAGATGTTGAAGCATCCAGGAACTACCTATCGATGGTGATGCAATCTTTAGGTGATAAGGAAGTATATTTGATCACAAATGTCTATGGTCCTCAAAAACTTGAAGACAAACTCAAGCTTCTTATCTCACTAGAGGAGCTAAGAGAAGATACACTGTTATGCCCTAGATTCTGGGAGGGGAATTTAATATGATTAGATCTCCTACAAGAAAAAAAGGTGGGACCAAAATACTAGGTAGAGACTCTTCAGAGCTTCCTAAATGACATGAGCCTAGTAGATATGGAGACCAAAAATGGTACCTTCACCTAAAATAATAAGCAGGGAGGGGCTTCTTAAGTTGCCTCTAAACTAGATAGATTCATAATCTCTAAAGACCACGTTCTCATAGGCCTTGACTTGTCTGCGTTAATCCTCCCTTTTGGAGGCTAGGATCACTAGCCTATCCAACTTGAAGCTTCCTTCATAGGCACTCCGAGAAATAGACCATTCAGGTTTGAAAATATTTGGCTCACCCACCCTGACTTCATCAACAATATTGGTAAATGGTTGGTAGAAGATATGCCCGTTCAGGGAGCTAATATGTTCCTTCTGCATCAAAGACTGAAACATATCAAACTCAGGCTCAAATATTGGAACAGAAATGAGTTTGGAAATATTTTCAAGGCCAAAAAAGATGTTGAACAAAAACTATAAGGAATTAACCAAGTCCTCATCACAAATGGCTTTACTGAGGAAAGGAAATAATAAGCTGACTCTCTTCAACAAGAATGGGAAGAAAAATGCAAGCAAGAGGAGATATTCTAGAGACAGAAATTGAGAGTGAAATGGATAAAAGAAGGAGAAAGAAACAAGTCAACCATGAATCACAGGTCTCATAACAGGATTTCAATACTCATAGATACTCATGGAAAATGGCTCAGATCCCACAAAGAAATAGAATCTCCTCTCGTACAACATTTCGAAAGCATAGTTGAGGAGCCTCTCATAGACAGATTGCAATTTATCAATAACTTCAAAAATAACATTCCTAAGCTCATAACTAGAGAAGACAATCACAATCTTAAAAGACCAGTGACTGAAGAGGAGGACAACGAAGTTATCAAAGAGATGAAAAATGGGAAAGCTCTAGGCCTGGATGGCTTCAATGTAGACTTCTTCAAAGCATGTTGGGAAATAGTCAAACAAGGTATCCTTGATGTGGTGGAGGACGCAAGGAAAAACAAAACTATTTTAAGGGTGCTTAATGCCTCTTTCATAACTTTGATTCCAAAGCAGGACAGAGCTATGACACCGGATAGATCTAGACCCATAGCTTTATGTAATGTGGTGTACAAAATAATATCCAAAGTAATTGCAAACAGGCTCAAGCCCCTTCTTCCAACTCTTGTGTTTGAGGAGCAAATTAGATATGTGGAAGGAAGACAAATTCTAAATAACATCATTCAAGCTCACAAGGTGGTACATTCTCTCAAGAGAAATAAGCAAGCAAGTATGATCTTGCAACTTGACCTAGCAAAATCTTATGATAAGATAAGCTAGGAATACACCAAGGAAGTACTAAAAGCGTATGGCTTTGAGCATAATTGGATAAGATGGGTAATGGCCCTTGTCACCACAGCTAGTTTTTCAATCCTGCTTAATGGCTCACCTTCTAGAACCTTTCGGCCTTCGAGAGGCCTCAGACAAGGAGATATGCTCTCCCCCTTCCTCTTTATCCTCATGATGGAGGGTTTTGGCAATGCAATCAAATTAGCCAAAGTAGAAGGAAAAATCCAGGGTCTCAAACTCACCCTGAATGGAGGTGCCTTGACTCATCAACAATTTGTGGATGACACTATGCTGCAGGGTACACCCACAATCAAGGAAGCTAAAGCTTTCTAACAAATCCTAAACAACTTTGATATGGCTGCTGGTATAGAGGTAAGCCTTACCAAATCTAATATTTTCTTCTTTAATAATGACATTGCTATTCAAAAAAACCTCACCATAATTCTCAGCTTTCAAAGAGAACAACTACCCTCCAAATATCTAGGAATACCTCTAACGGACAAACCACTAACCAAGGTAGTTTGGGAGCTAGTCACTAATAAACTCTAGGACAAAGTCTAGAATTGGACAAGAAGGTCTTTGAATTTAGCAGGATGTCTAGTGCTAACAAAAGTTGTCCTACAAACTGTTCCCATATTCATGTTCTCAGTCTTTCCTAATCCTAAAGGAGTTGTGCAACACATCAGAAACATCTAAAGGGAATTTCTATGGGGCAAAGGGGAAGAGAAAAAGAAATGGGCTTTGGTAGCATGGGATAAGATATATAAACCCAAGACACATGGAGGTTTGGGACTTCATGACTCTGAAACCCTAAGAAAAGTTTTGGGGGCTAAACTATGATGGAGATGGCTAAAGGAAATAGTAACCCCTTGGAAAAAGGTCTAGAAATAGAAGTATGCAAATAATTTGCGAGAAAGGGACCACATTCAAATGTCTAGGCTCATCAAAGGCTCCCACATCTGGAGCAAATCATGGGAGAATAAAGCCATAGTTCAGAAACACAGTTTCTTAGAGATCAGAGATGGAAACCTAGCTTGGTTCTGGGAGGACAACTAGCAACAGGAACCTAACTTGGTAAGAGAGGAACTAGCCAATCTCAAGAATGAGACTGACAATAAAGGTTTACTCATGGTAAGTGACTTCTGGGATTAAGCTAGGAAGAAGGGAAAATGGAGAATATGGAAGGACCTAGTATATAGTGAAGAAACCCCTTTGAAGGAACAAGCACAAGCTCTTGCAGTGATCTTGGAACAGAGAAATATTTTGACATCAACATTGTCAGACCAACTGAGATGGGGAAGAAACAACAAAGGCAACTTCACGTCAAAGAAGCCAAGAGAATTGCCCTAGGGCTTTACTTTACAAACCCTAATAAGATATGGAGGGATCTATGGTAGAACCCGCACTAGATGAAAATAAAATTGTTCATGTGATTGGTGCAACATAAAAAAATTCTAACGTGGGAAAACCTTCAAAAAAGAGGTGTAACAGGTCCATCTAGATGTAAGTTATGTGAATTACAAGAAGAGAATGGAACACCTACTCAACCTCTACCCATTCACCTCCACCTTGCGGAATTGGGTGGCTTCAATCTTCAAACAAACGGATAGGGACAATGTCAGCATCACTGGCACTTTGAAGAACTGGAGGAGAAAATTCTCTGAAAAATGAAATAATCAAAAAAGCTTGGAGTCTGGTTCCAGTCTTTCTTTTCTAATCTAGGATGTCTGGAAAGAACGCAATAATAGGATTTTCAAGGACAAAATTGGCTCATTCTAGAGCATCATAGGTTAGATCATTAGACAGCTCAAAGAGACTGTAGGCACCCTTCTAAAGAAACCCCCCAAGAACCCACCTGAAGACCAAGATGCACAAATACTATTGCATTTGGGTCAACAGGTACCTTTCCCCCATGGCAGAAGCAAGATGGTAAGTCATATAACAGCAGGTAAGCATTTCTGGCAACCTCCCCCTCATGGCTTTTTGAAATTCAATATAGATGGAGCCTCTAAAGGAAACCCTGGGGTGGCTGGTTATGGCGGAGTCCTAAGAGATGAGTAAGGTTACATAAAGTCATCTTCCATAGTCATTTGGGGAAGGCCACTAATAATATGGCAGAACTCATGGCCCTAGAGAAATGCCTAGAAATCTTGATTGAATCAAATTTGCATAATACCATCATTGAAGTTGACTCTGAATTGATAATTAATTTGGTCAAGAAAATATGCAATGGCACAGCACCAGAAAGAGTGTCGAAACACTGGTGCTTATTACAAGTCTATCAATGTATACAATCCCACCTGAGAGCCCTGAGAACCCTCAATTTTGTTCATGTGCGCAGAACAGCCAACAGTTTAGCGGATCGTTTGGCGAATGAAGGAGTACTCTGTTCAAAAAGTAATAGAAGATATGACTAGATGCTAACTCCCCCAAGGAAATTGCGCGAAGACTATCACAGATAGGCTACTAAAGATAGGGAGTACTTCTAAAGCATGAGAAATAAGTAGAGAGAAGATAAGTGGAAATAGAAGAAAGTGGAACAATCATAGGTTAGTAGCATGTGATAAATAACAGGCAGAAAGGTAGGCAGGATGTAGGACCCTAATTAGAGTTACCCCTGAAATCCATCATCCTATGGATTTTGGGCTGGAATAGGCTTGTACATCAATTCTTTGGGTCCACTTGTTTTAGTAAAAAGTGGGCAAGTAACCGAGATTTCCTTCATCAAATGGTTTTCAAGCGTTAAACTGCACGTTCGTTATTTCTCCATTCGGACCCGAAAAATTAAAGTGCGGTGGCTTATTTAATTTTTGGGTCCATCAAGGAGGGTAAAGTGTGGGCTAGTCAATGAGTCCTCTTTAGATCTCCTTCATCCTGGGGATTTCGGGAGGAATAGTTGCTCAACAGTTATTTCTTCATTTAGACCTGAAATTGTTTAGAGAGGTGGCCTATGTTTCTTTCCGGGTCCATTTAAATAGGTAAAAGGTGGGAGTTGACGAGACCGCCTTCATCCTATGGATTTCAAGCGATTAAGTGCACATTTGTTATTTCTCCATCTGGACCTGAAAAACTATAAGGTGGAGGCTTTTTCATTCTTTGGGTCTGCTAGGGAAGATAATGTGCGGGCTAGTTGACGAGACCACATGGGATCCCCTTCATCCCGTGGATTTTCGGCGGATTAGCTGCACGATGGTTATTCCTTCATTTGGACCAGAAATTCTTTAGAGAGGTAGCCAATGCTTCCTTTCAGGGCCATAAAAACAGTTGAAGTGCGGGCAAGGCATAGGCCCAAAATCAGTTTATGAATGTTGGATCTTTGAAGGTTGGATTGCTTGGTCTTCGAGTTATTCAGTTAATCGAAGGTTAAGGTTGGTCTTTGTTGCAGTTATGTGGGCCTTCGGATGGTCACATGGTGTAGTTTTGTGGGCCTTCGTTGTGGTGGGTGTTCAGGTTTTTGTGGGCCTTCGATGTCGTGGGTGTTCAAAGGCATTCAGGTTTCCAGTTCATTGGTTGTCCAGAGTGACGCCTTGAGGGTGGACTGTTTTTTGGATGTTTTGTTTGGGTTTTCCACAGATTTTGGAGATAGGTTCGGGTTTTTGCCAGTCTAGCTGCCTGTTGAACTTTTACAGAGTTGGTGCTGCTCTTATGTATTATGTACATTATGTATTTTTTCTAGATTAATAAAAGGTCCTACTCTTACTTT
>APFE030923923.1:4891-34339 GCA_000404065.3 Pinus taeda | reverse complement strand
ATGGCAAGGGCGAGCTTATCCGAAAGGATGGTGGCCCAATCCATAATCCAACTGTTGATTGCCGCCTCCATGAGGGGAACCATTTCGATAGTAAAATTGGCGGAATCATGCAGACCCCATAATCTACACATCATGATAGCGGCATAGCAATAGGGTGAACACAAGGAGTCGACTGAGTACTTACCGGAGGCTTCATGCTTGTGTTTAGCTGGATTCTGCCTCCAATCCTTGATAGGCTTAAACTCAGTTTCATTCTCACTCGCGAACTTCTCCAGAAATGCCTTATTGTAAACCTTCTCTGGCATAGGCAAATGATACATTTGCCTCAAATCCTCTGGCTTGAAGGACCCAAAAATCCTTCCATCTTTTGCAACGAAGGTTTTGTCTTTGATAGGAATTTCTTCAATTGCCCATTTGATAACATCGGTGTATGGAAGCATTTTCTCTCTTGCCGCTATCCTATGTAGGAAAGAGTCGGCCAAGTCCTTGAGAGTGCATTAAGGTTTTGGCAAGAGAAAACACCGATCGCCGATTGCCGATATCGGGTCGGGAAAGGTTATGAGCAATACTTGATATGCGAAAGGAACCGCCGATCACCGATATCGCCGATGGCTTTATCGGGTCGGGACATTATCGATAGGCATGATAATGGTGCTCAAGGGAATGCCGATGGCCGATATCGCCGATAGCCTTATCAGGTCGGGGCTTTGGCCGATGGGCGTGATAGTGATGCACAAGGGAATGCCGATGGCCGATATCACCGATAGCTTTATCGGGTCGGGGGAAGCCTTTTGTTTGCTTGACGCATACATATTTTCTTTATTTCCAATGTTTTAAAGAGATATTGCTTTTCTTGGCTTTATCGGACTTCTATAAAGTAAGGATTATTGACATCAATTTTATTTTGAAAGGGACCCATTTCATATTTTAATGGTCTTGTGAATAATAATAAAGATGAAATGGGGGGTTGTTCTGCAAGGCACAACAGACCAATACCATGAACCAAATACCTTGGGTCAGATACCTTGGACTAAGGAAATACCTTGGACCCAAAAACTTGTTTTCCGAAGATATAAACACTTTTCCTTTTGTGAAAGTACGTGTGTATGTATACCCTTATATTGTTCAATGAACCTGCGTGTATATGTGGGTTAGTCAAGGTGAACTTGCTTATACCTTTCTTTCTTGATTCTATGTGGCCTAAACCATGATTCTTTGCTATTAACCTTCAATACATAGATCTTTCATCTGAGTGAGTTGCCATCAAGGACAACACCTGTATCATAATGCCAACAATCTCCCTGTTTGGACTCGATGGAAATGTTAACTTGTTGTACTGTGAACTATCATCTTAGGGAGTTGCCATTGTATATTACTTCTGAACTGATTCCTTTGAACTGCCCTGCCTCACACCTGATATCTCTTCTGTAGATTAATCTAGTTACCATATACAAGAGAGTTGTTCTGCTACAAGTGGGTTGCCATCAAGTACAACACATACATTGTAATGCCAACAATCTCCCCCTTTGGACTTGATGGGAACAACCACAACATTCACATGAAGGGCAAAGGGTCATGCTCCCCCTAAGTGCATGTTGAATTCTCTGATATGTTGTGAAGTGTTGATTGAGCTCCCATGAGTGAGTCCATGCTCCCCCTGAGCATAAGTAAGGTCTACAAAAAGATGTTCTAAAAGAAGAACATGATTCTATACATACATCACAAATGACCTTCCTATCACCAATGATTCATACATGCATCCATCTTCCAACCAAGTGGGGATATATCAATTGTTTATACAGGTCAACAACAAGAAACATTACATCATCCATCACATGCATAGTGGGGGTAAAAATTACATCATATGACCAAAAGGGACTCATCAAAAGACTACAATAGACAGAGACAAATTATTACATCATAAGTCTTGATATGACCTTTACATTGAATGATATATATATATATGACATTTATAATAGAGATCAAATATCTAAACAAGACCATGATAGTCATCAGCAACTATCACACACCATGTATGATCTGCTCCATAAGCATCTGTCAACAACATCCAGACTAGCGTCCATGTTAGTGTAAATATCATCAACTTGTGATAAAGTATATAGATATCAACTCATCCTCTTGATCTCATCAAGATCAACTTGCTTCGTTTCCTTCCATGAATCAACTCAGCATATGTCATATCTCCAAGTAGTAGCAAAACCATTCATAGCATATCATATGTGAAAACACCATAGTCATCACATGATCTTTCACATAATCATTAAGAACCGCATGATCTTTCCTCAACCATGTATGATCACTAGGGAACATCCCACATTTGATAGTCCTCAACTATGATAATCAACATATATGTGTTAACTATCATCATAAGGTAAGAACTCATTATCATTATGTGACTAAGTAAGCCATGTCTTCGAATATCCATGTCTTCAAATAGCTATGTCATCATGCGACCTGCAATAACACCATTCTCTTGGCCAACCAAAAAAATGTAACTAGAGTAATCATCCATGTATCCATCAAAGAGATATCAACGTGTATTTAGCAAAGTATGAGCTGATGGTCATTTTGTCAAGATTTCTTGATATTATCAAAAACAACAATCTTCAATCGAGTGAGAGAAAAGATCTATAGGAATCCTGTATCATAACTGCACCATATGAAATTTATGCATCTTTGAAGGCATGATGAAAGCAACATAGAATAAGTGAGTGGCTCATAATCAAATAATGAAATTTTGTACTCAAGCTTTGTAATTCTCTTTGTACTTATGAAGATCATCATGGAAGAAACATATATGTACTATATGCATCATGAAGGAGTCATCGACAATCATCCATAAATATGATCTGAACACCAACTATGTGACCCCAAGAATCCTATGAGATTTTGTCATGGGAAACTCATAACCGTATCATAGCAAGATGTATTATTTAGCCATATAATCATCATATAAAAACATAATGCCAACAATGATTTATTATAAGCATAGCATGTTCTCCCCTTAAACCTGTTCCACCTATTCACTGTCAGATCTTATCATTGCATATATTAGGAAGAAGTATCAAGGCATCCTCACCAATCAGATATACATCAAGTTATCAATAACTTGTGAGGATTAAAAACACTTCTAAATAACATCCATAGACTGTAGTCATCTATCGTCATGACATAAAAGATAATTGGTAATTGCGTGAACCATATCAAATTAGTTTTTTCTGAGTCTGTCCCTACTGCATTTTTCTCAAACCCACATATACGCAATTGTGTGGATTTGAAATCGCTTATATACATGACTTGTCTTCATGAAACTTCCATATGAGATTTTTAACACTGAGGTTTAATACTTTCAGCTCCCCCTAAGTCTGTCGTGTCTGTACATTGTGCCATGCTACATTTTTTTGACTGTACCTCCTTCTTCTTCCATATCTTCGACTGTGATGATGTTTTCACCTTTTGGCATGGTGCCCAAAATCTTCCCTTGCATTCTTTTGCTAAATTTCCAAGTTTGTTACATGCATTACATCTTACATGTTTCATGTTTCTTCTATAGTAGTCAATAGCTTTGTGACCAAACATATTGCAAGAGAAACAATATCCCTTAAAGTACCTACAAGATAATGATCTTTCTATGTGATGGTCTTGAACCATTCTTCTTCTGCATCTTGCTACAACATTTCCACGATTATGAGATATAAAACATTCAACATTATTCATTTCAGTAAATAAATTACTATCACTTCCATAGCTAGGAATAAAAGAATTTCTTTGAAGAATTTCTTTCCTTGGTTGTTGATGGGATTAACCTCTCATCTCCTTATTGAGCATTTCAGGTTTTACACTAGAGTTCCTTCTCTTAGTTTCTAAGCTGGATTCATCTTTAATAGATTCATGGAAACCAAGACCAGGTTTGATGGTAGGAGACCTTTGACTACTAAGAATATCATCCCAAATCTTAGTACTATCTTGAAATCGTAAAATCTTGTCCTTTTCTTCTAATTTACCTTTTATAATATTTACCTCAACCCAATGTTGCTCTTCCTTTCCAAGATACTACTTCTTCATGATTTCTTCAGTTTTTGTTCCTTCTTCCATCTGTTGCCTTAATTCAAGAACTTCATTTTTTTTTCAAGAACATGGAGTACTGCTTCATTCTGCTTATTTGATTTTTCAAGATCTTCTTTTAGCAAGAGGATATTAGCTTCAAGACTTTGATAATAACGAGATCTATTTTGAGTTTCTTGATTGTTGTGCTTCTTTCATTTACTTCATTTCTTAATGATGTCACTTCATCCTACAACTTTTGACGGTGACCTTCGTTTTCCTTGAATTGCTTCCTTACTTTGTTTCCTTCCTCTAGTTGAGCTTTTAGTTTGGTAGCTTCTTCTTTGAAGGCACATTCCCTATTGTCTAATAGATCTTGTTGATCTCTAATTTTGTTCATAAGCCTTTTAAATTCTACCTCTATTTGATATCTTTCTTCCTCACCCATAAGAGCAAATTCAGTTGTTTCGCTATCATTTTCACCATCTTCAAATGGATGGAGAAATGTATCACTTGAGGATAAAAAATCCATACCTGATAGTGCTTTTGCTTGTTCATCTTCATTCTAAGGTGATTCTAAATCTGGAGAGTTGCTTCCACATAATCCCCAATTGATTCTCCCACTGTCATAGTTACTTTGAGATATCTTCTTCTTCTGAGGCACTTTCTTCTTTATCTTCTTTCCCATTATTCTACGGATCTCCTTCAAGTGATCAAGCTTCTACAAAAGGACCTACTCTGATACCAATTGCTGGAAACAATACTGAGAGGGGAAGGGGGGTGAATCAGTATTAGTCAAGTCAATAATATTTTTCTTTTCATACTCAAATTTTTACACGCTACTACCATGAGTGTAACCCACGTGTACATGCAACTGTGCTTAAGGAAACAAACGTATATCCAATAGACTAATGATTCAGTTAATTCATCATATATTGATCTTCAATCTATGCATTAGTACTTCATTAAACATTAAACATTAACCATATGCGATTAATAAGCGAGTGAACCATCACACACAAGTAACACACATGAACACCAAGATTAAGGTGGAAACCCAATGTGGGTGAAAACCACTTGCTACTATTGCACCTATATTCTTTTAATGATAAGAAAATCTATTTACAACAATGTACTGATGTAGACTCATACTAGTACATAGGCTTCTACCTGCAAAAGGCTACAACCTTCTCTCGTTCTCTAGCTTCTTCTGGAAGGGAGCTACAACCCCCTAGCTCTTGTACTAGCTGATATGTTTACTAGTACGTAGGTACTGACCTAGAGAAGGCTACAACCTTCTCTTTCCTTCCAGGGACCACGTTTCATAAATTTTCAGATTGGATTCTCCTAGATCACAACACCAATATATGAAAGCCATGTTTCATTCAATTTTCATATTGGACCCATCAACAACATTGAAGCTCAAAATCAATCACCACTACAATACATTCATCAAATATATCTGCATCAACCAATCACTCAAACTCAAACTGAATCAACCAAACTCAGTCAATCACTGACAACCTCTGAACCACTGACACAACTGAATCAATCATTCATTCAAACTTTAACCAATCTATTGCAACAGATAGATCATTGTAACCAGTACCTAGATCTGAGTTACATTAACATTCAGAATCAGTTGTAATCTTAAAACAATGATTCAGAGTGTATAGGCTATTTGGTAGATGCCAACCTACGTGTATACGCAGCTTCCCTAAAGCAAACTAGCGTGTAGATCTGCAAACACTTTGCTACACTTCCAGACTTCAAACATAATCACACATAGAGGATAAAACATGTGTTAGGATTAGATTTAGCCCATCTATTATTAGATCACATAATGGTAAGTCAATATGATCCTGATCCATCATTAGATTCCATCCATCAAAATTAAAGCTAATCACAATCAACCAATCTGAATATGCAGAATACTGTCACCAGAAAACAATCACCATAACACAATATAGAACCCATAATACTACATCGTCAAACATAACCCTTATAGATCATAATTTAGAAGATATACACTACATACATAAGCCAAACCAACATGTATATGCTCTTTTACCAAGGGAAACCAGTGTACAGATCTGCAAATTCCATTTTGTGATGTATACACTACTTCTGTATGCTAAAGCAACATGTATATGCTATTTTACCAAGGCCAACCTCTGTACAACTCTGTAAATGTTAACTTAAAGCATCACAACTAATTTTAGACTTCATTCATACCCAAATCATCACATTTACATAACAGAAATATGCTTCAGTATTCAAATCTATAATGTTCAAGATCAAACCACATAATAATACATATAAGTCTTCATGATCCTGATCCATGAACTTTCATCAGCCATATAGATGCATCCTTAGTTCAAATCAAAAACCCATAACCTGCATACTTGATTTCACACTTCATTAGATATTCAATACTTGCTTGACTTGGTCTAATGATCTTCTCCTCCTTATATAGTTTTTGGTCTTTCTCAATACCATGGACCAAAACCATTTAGGACCAATGCCTTCGACCAATACCACAGACCAAATACCTTGGGTCAAATACCTTGGACCCAAAAACTTGCTTTCCCAAGATATACATGCTTTTCCTTCCATGAAAGTGTGTGTGTATGTATACACTTCTTTTTTTCAGTGAACCTACATGTATAGGTGGATTGGAGAAGGTGAACCTACGTATACCTTTCTTTCTTCATTCTATGTGGTCTGAACTGTGATTCTTTACTGTTAACCTGCAGTACATAAATCTTTCATCTGAGTGAGTTTCCATTAATTACAACACCTTTATCATAATGCCAACAATATTGTGTTCTACCATGTTGTTCTATACTCCCATGGTGCCTCAAGAAACATTTCAGCCCAATTCTCGCAATGGTTCGCTATAGTATTTGTTAAAATATTCTCTAGTACCTTGTTTGTGCTTTTGACTTGAGCATTCGCCTGAGGGTAATACGAATAGATTACCATATGGTTGATTCCATACTTCTTCATGAGTGTTGCTATCAGAGGTGATGTAAACTGTGCCTCTCCATCTGAAACTATCTCTCTAGGAGCTTTATATCATGTAATAATTTCTTCAAATAAAAAGCTTGAGACAACTTATTTTATTGCTTTCACAAAAGCTTTGGCCACTACCCACTTTGTCATGTAATCCGTGCATACCAGAATGTGAAATTTTTACTGTGAAGGCATATTAAATGGCCCAACAAAAGTGATAATCCATTTTTCAAAGGGCTAAAGAGCTAGTTGGTGCTGTAACAAAATTTCATATGCTTGACCAGGTTGACCCATTTGCTATCAACTATCAGACCCTCTAACATATTTCCTTGGATCATGAAAAATAGAAGGCCAATAGTATCCCGTTTTTAGCACCGTATTAGTGGCTTTCAAGACATCATGAGTGGCTTTCAGCACACCATAAACGTCATCTCCACTTATGTAGTGTTGGATTTTCTCATCAGATCCTGTGTAAAATAGATATCCCTCTATCGATGAATAATGAGGACTATGATGGATAATCCTTCACTGTTCTTTGTAAGGAAAGTTTTGAGGCACATTTCCTGTAGCAAGATAGTTAGCAATATCTACATACCATGAAGTGTGAGTAGAAATTGCAGAAACATGTTCATCTAAGAAACTATCCTCTACAAGTGTACCTTCATCGCTAGTATCCATCCTAGATAGGAAATCTGCAACTACATTATCTTTCCATGTTTTCTCTACAACAGTAATATCAAATTATTGATTTAACAATAATGATCTTGTAACACAACCAAGCATTATTGGTTTGTTCATCAGATAACTGATAGTTGTATGATTGGTGTGGATGAAAGTAGGATACCCTGTGATATAATGCCAAAATTTATCAATAGCGTAAATGATAGCCAAGAACTCCTTTTCAGTTACCATATAGTTTAATTTAGCAGGGGTCAAATTCTTGCTAGCATAGTAAACTATGTACGGTTTCTTGTCCTCCTCTTGCCCCAAAACCACCCCTACTACTCTTTGAGAAGCATCAATAGAGACGTCAGATGGGAGTTTCCAGCCAAGAACACATAATATCAAAGCCTTGCAGACTAGTTCTTTAATTTCTACAAAAGATGTTTCACATTCATTTGTCCACACAAATTCTACATCCTTAGGTAGTAATTGAAAAAGTGGCAATCGTATTTTAGATTTTTTTCTATGAAACACCTATAATAGACAACATAACTAATAAAGATGCATACCTATGTCTGTGTCTTAGGCATAGAAAATTTTAAGATTACCTCTACCTTAATAGGATCAATGCGAATTCTTGCATCTGAAAGCAATTGTCCCAACACTATTACCTCTTTCATCATCATATGACATTTGACTGTACTAAGAGAAACATTTGTTGGCTTGCATCTTTCAAGTACTTTCTCTAATTTTTTCAAAGTTTATGTAAAGGAATCCCCAGAGGGGGTGAATTTGTCCATGTAAATCTCAACGCTATCGTTAATCAGATTAAAAAATTTCCAAATATTTCCCTTTGAAAGGTAGTAGGTGTGTTACAGAGGACAAATGGAAAGACTCAATAGGAAAAGGTTCTCTAAGGGCATGTGAAGGTAGTGTTTTTCCTGATCCTTAGGAGCTATTTGTATCTAATTGTATCTACTGAATTCATCTAGAAAAAAGAAAAAATCCTTCCCGGTGATCTGAAAATGAGATCTTAGATTACTTTTAAGGCATTAGAGACTCAGGTGCATGGATTTTCCTATATTAGTTAGTGCAATGGATTGATAAGATTATGAATAATATAGACAATGAGTAGTTAGAGAAACATAACAAACACACACACATAACACAACAAATAATCAAGGAGTTCATGCAAAACTCTTGGGCTATGTCTCCTAGTCTAGCCCTTAGTGGTGACCTCTCTATTATGTCCTCAAGAGCAAAGTTTTACAAAATGTGAGCTCAATTTGAGTCTGAACACAACAGATACAAAACAACAGGGGTTTACTTGAATCTCTTAAGTCTCTTTGAGTACATAGACTCTCCCTCTCATTCTCTATCTATGTTTCTCTCTATCTCAGCACTGCTTGCTTGTTTCTATGATTCAGTGGCTTTTAAGCCAATCGATGCTATCTGTTCGTTTCCTCTTCTGGGCTCTCTGGCTTCCGGCCTTTGTCTACTCAAATTTCCTCTAAGCATTAAAAAATCACTGTTAAATGTCTTTGGGTATGGTGGCCACCTATTTTGTAATGGAATGGACCATTGATGCCTTTGAAATCCCCAAAATAGTCATTCTCTATTTACATAGAGAAATACACTAAAACATAAGAAAATCCGCTAATCTGCCATTTATCGAACCCGAAATATAATTAAATCTACCCTAGACTCCTATCAGGTACGCTTTTATATTGCTATCGCATATCCACCGTTGCTCTAAGTGATCTTGATCCAACGGTTGAGATTCATTTCGGGTGGTCAAGGCATACAGAGACTACCCAGCCAAAAATGTAGTTTTCTTCAAGCCATGTGTCGGCTAGTGGATGGGATCGGGCGGAGCCCGTCCAATACACTTACCATCTAAGGCCCGCCCAAAATCCTTCTCTTTATGGAACTCAAATGAGATAAAACTGCAATATGGTATATTATATATATATAATATATAATATATATATATATATATATAATATATATATTATTATAATATGTTAATAATATATATGTATATATGTATATATGTATATATGTATATATATCTATATTATATATTATATATATATAGATATATATATATATTATATATAGATATATATATATATATATATAATAATATATATATATATATTGATATGTATACATATATAATATACATATACATATATATATACATATATATATACATATATATAACATATATATATAATATATATATATATATATATATATAATATATAATAATAATATATTAGCGATGCGATAGTGCGGGTGAATCTGGACCATTGATCAGCTAGATTTGACGACTCCTGTGCATCATTGTTCAAGCCCCCGATAACTCTGTTTTTGGCCATTTCTTCTTGTTTTTCGTTTGTGATAGTTTTTTCCGCCTTTTGTAAAGGTTTTTATTTTGTGATAGTTTTTGATCTTATGAAGACCTAAAGGGTTTTAGGATCCATTTTGGATCACCTGGCTAATGTATCAAGGATTTGGTTAATAAAGGGTAACGAAGAATGGTCTTTTGGAGTTGCTTTATTTAGTTCCCTGTAGTCAACACATATCCTCCACTTGTCATTCTTCTTAGGAACAATGACTATTGGGAAACCCATTGACTGTTTGATATTGGATAAATACAACCCACATCTAATAGCTTCTACAATTCATCTCTGAAAATGTTTTTTAAGGCAACATTCATTCTTCTTTGTGGCTGCCTAATGGGTTGAAATTCCTCTTTAATGTATATATGGTGAGTACACAAATCAACAGGGATGCCTTTCATATCGGTATACTCCCAAGGAAAGGCTTCTTTATGCTCATGAAGGAATTTCAGGAGTAATTCAGATTGGGAGTGCGAAAGGTCAGGAATAATATTCAATGTTTTCCCTGGTTCAATCTCTATAGGAACACTATTATGAGGTACAATTTCAGGAACGTTTTCTACTTCTATTTCTAGTTCAATATCTTCCTGAACATTGCAACTCATGACATTTTCTAAAATTTAACAGGTTGAATCAAAAACAAAGTTGGGATTGTTGAAAAAGGTACTAATAGAATTGTCCTTCATTCCATCTTTAAAACAGAGAGCCCCGCTGATGGTAAGGATGGGTCTAATTTCTCCATTCTCAGATTCAGGATCTTTGGTAGGTAGAGACTTTTGTATCAAGGTAAATTGGGGTTTACTTGATGAACTTGGTTCTATAGAGGGGTAAAGGGTAAGGTTCTATGCAACATCCTAGTTGGATGCCCATTGGCCAGGGATTGGGTATGTAAAACCAAAAGGTCAATGAGATACTACCATGATTCTACTAAAATAGTGATATCTTCTAGCTTTCCTACTGATCTAATAGTAGACCGATCTGCCATTTCTAGGAAGGTGGGAGTTGGTTGAAGGTTCGACAGATGTAAGGTAATCATGGTTGTAGAGGTTATAACATTAATCACTACCCCAAATCTACTAGGAAATTTGGGATATACACCCAATTAATCTACATTGTCAGAATGGGATTCCCAGGATCCCAATATTTGACAGGTATAGATTTCCCTAGCATTATATTTGATAATTTAGCCATAACATGAATACTAAGTGGGTATGTCGATTTTTTTCCAAGCTTCTTAGAACAATAATCTTTAATTGTCTTAGCGTAAATTGGTACATCCATCATAGCCTGAAGTAATGAAATTTTAACGAATAAATTTTGAAATTCACCTAAAAAGTCAAATTCAGGATGAGGACTTTTTTTCCCAAAGATAATCTTTTCTAATAATGTGGACCAATCTAACATTCTATAGTAAAATTTGTTTGTGAAGGGCTTCATTTCTTTATAGAAATTTGTGATGGCTCATCCCCTATCATTCTTTGTTCTAGTTCTAAGACTTTGTCACCGGTATGCTCAACAATTGTAGGTGAAGTTTGAGTATTGTCCACTCGACCAAATCGAAGATTTAATTGATTACATTCCATAGTGGAAATGCTATATGCAGGGAGTTTGAGTGTCTCAACATGTTGAACCCCTCTATTATTTGGATTTGGATTGGGTTGTATAGGTAGTTCGTGATGAAGAGGAGGATTATTAGTGGGCACATTACCAAGAAACTGTAACTTCTATTGTGGCATAGGTTGGGAGAATTTTCCTGAAGGAGGAGGAGGAGGTCCATGCTAATTGTGGGATCATGAAGAATTTGGACTAGATTGAGGATACCAAGGTTACCAGGGAAATTGATATTAGTAATACTAGAGCCAATAAGGTGAAAAATGTAACCAAAATTCATATTATTAAAATATTGAGATGGGTCTTCAGGCACATCTTGATTCATGTTCATGGTCGTGGTTGCCATGGTTTCCTTGATCCCATAAAATAACGTTGATCTGCTTCTTCATTTGTTCCCTAAAAGACTGCCTTCAATCCAGGAAGAGATGGGCAAGTGCTAGTGGAATGACTATGTTCACATATGGCACAAGTATCCACATAATTTAACGGACATTCCTTCAATGGATGCTTCTTGCTGCATTGAGGGAAAAAAATAGACATAGTCGTCTTTGCTTGCATCTACTTCTTTTCCTGCAACACATCTAGTTGTGTTGCTAACGTGCTCAAGATATAAGTTCTCACGTTGTCTAGCAAATTCCCAATTTAAGCCTTTGTAACTCCACTGCTGGATGTTTTGACAGTTTGGATTCCTTGCCTATGTTTCACAACCCCTTGTGAACACTTGATGCATAATTCACAGATGGTATCAAATTCTTCCTTCGATATATCTCATTTCCCTACTACGTTCAATAGCTCCAGATATTCCTCCCTTAGTTCTTTGAGAAAAATGATCTTCAAGATATTCTTATCTAAGTTACTGTGGCTTGATCTCTGCAAACTATATTGAAAATGTTCCACAAAATCTTCCATATTCTCATCCCCTTTCTACATAATATTAAAAATTACTTCCTCTACATCCTAGGATTTGTAGTAGTCCTAATATTTCTCTAGGAAAACCATCTTCATATCATCCCATGTAGCAAGACATTTTCCTCCTAAACCCATAAAACATCTCAAAGCCGCGCCCTTCAAAGTAGTGGGGAATATCTTCAATTTCTTTGCATCATAAATGTAATCATACCCCTTAAAAACAACATCGAATTCAACAATGAATGTGTTCAAATCCTTGTAAGTAAGACCATGGAAATTAGTTAGTGTTGTCAACAGAATAGGCTTCATATCTGCATCACCTCTGAAATCTCCAATTGGGAATTCAATCGAAGAAGTTGCAGGAGCCATGAATATCTACCAATACCCACTTGGAATTTCAACAGGTTCTAGCTCACTTTGTTCTATAATAGGTGATGGAAGTTGTTTAAAAACACTCACTTGATCAAAAGGTGCCAAGAATTCCCTCAATTCTTCTTCCTCTGACCATGCAATATGAAGTTCCTCAGATCCTTTGCTTGCAACTACTTCCCTGAATTGCACTTCTGCTATTGGAGGAGAATCTGATTATGAAATTGATTGTCCCCCATATATTGTATGAGATCTTACCCTAGAAGTAGCTCATGAAGATGCTCCATACTCAACCCTTGAGACAATCTCTTGGATGTAATTATTTTTGTCCAGATCAACCCCTTTTCTTTCAGGGGTCTCCCTCTGCCCATTTTATTGGTGTCTTTATTGATACAATTAGGAAATGAAAGGGAAACATCTAAACAAATTAAAAGCTCAAGACCTGGAGTAGGATAAGAACTTCCCTCCCCAGCACGAGACAGCGACCGCTAAAGAAAACAAGAGAAAGAAAATAAGAAAATCGCAAAAATGAAGCTCAAGACCTAAAATGGGGAAAAAACTAGGACAAGAGAGAAATACTTATGAAAGTAGAACAAATCAATACAAAGCTCTAGACCTGGAGCAAGGTGATAAAAACTTCCTTCCCCAGGAGGAGAGAATAATCCTATAAAAAAAGAAGAATAACAAGAACGTAAACAACCAAATGATATAATACTCAGGACCTGGAGCAAGTTGTAATATTCCTTCCCCAAGACGAGATATCATTCCTATGGTCAATACTAGTATTTTCACACCTTTGATAGCCTCCTCGATAACATTGCCAAATGTTGGTGTCTAAGTATGAATCATGCAATTCACCCAATCCACATTTAATTGTCAACCCAGGGTTCTACTAGTTATTACAAGGCTATCGTGCATTGTAGGTGTAGGCCACAATTTCCCTACCCAACATTAAACATTAACTATAAATTTATCAATGTGTAATGGCAAGCAATATTCTAACAACAAATAAGAGTAATAGAAGATAATTACTGTAACAACAATTGGGACTCACAACAACACACTGATAAGCACTCACAACAATAATAAACTCATGGAAATAAACCTAACACACACCTACTCTAGCAGCGCCTGGTGAGGAGATTGGGCCCAACTCCCTAATCAGGGTTGTGGCGAGATGAACGAATCACGATATGCTCAGAAGATCAAACTGTCATTAATTAAGGGCATATTTAAAGTATGTTGTTACCATCTCAAAGTTAGATTGTTTCTCTTGTAACTTTAACAACTCTTAACAACGATGACTTTCATAGCCCGAAACTCTACTTTTTACAATTTGTCAATAATACAACTCCTAGAATTACGACACTATCTGCCTTTAATTACATGGTGGTTTTTAGAATGAATAGAATGTAAAAGATATAATGTGTCCATCGGAAGATTGATTCACTATTGTAGCAAATATCCAAGGATAGTGCTGCCAACTTTGATAGTATCATATAATGAATCATGTTTGTGGTCATTATCCCTTTAAATCTATAGATATAAGTGAATTAGTAAGCCACTTAGGTAATAATCCCCTATGGATATGTTTCATTGACCAATAATCCATAAAGACATGACAAGAGGTATATGTGTGTGTTTTAAGATATTGATTAACCACTATTAGCATGAAATGGATGCAAAGAAGATGTAAAAGGATGAGTAAAACTATGCAAATCTAGCCACCAACAAAAACTTAAATGTTATTGACATTCATGTTCATTATAACAAGAAAAAGAATTATTGATAAAGTCATAAACATGTAATGTTGAGAAGGTTGTGTGCACAATTTCTCCTTTAATATCACTTGATTCACCACCTTTATAAACACTACCATTATGAGAATCAATTTAAGAAAAAACATATTTATTATTAATGATTAAATAATTAGATTCTTCAAGGCTTTATGGATGGTCAAAACTAGATGTTATAGCTAGTTTATTCAAACATTCATTCAGAACCAAGAGAAGGTAAAAAAAATCATTAAAATCATTAGATTTTTCCTACACACTCACATCATCATTATTAACATGAAACTCGTTTTCTTCATATGTATCATAAACAAGTTGTTGAGAACCTTTAGGAGTGTTTAAAACAATTTTTGATTGGTTAGATATAAGATATAATATTACAGATGTAACCTTTCCTTTCTTATTTTTATTATCATCTTCTAAAAATGAAAGCAAAGATAAATTAGAACCACTAGGAGTTATAGAATGTGAAAATTTCTTAGCACATAAATGTATTGAATGATATTCTATTAAAGAAATAGAAGTGTCTTGTTCATTAGCATATACGATAGAAGATGATTTTTGAAGGTTTTCAAAGTTAGATTCATTAATCTTTCTTTCTATTTCAGATTCATTATCCATTTTGGTTTCTTCATCATTGTCATCATATTGATTTTTAAGGTTATTGTCGTTAGAATGTGCACAGTAGTTAAATTCAAGTAATCCTATAGGATACATACACCTATGACAGTCACAAAAAATTCCATGAAAATCTTTAAGAAAATAAATTGTGCAAGGAGGGATCCTTTTGTACCACTTTCGAGTGTCACCTTCCAAGGACATCATGAATATCTTCACATGTCTTGGTGTACTCCCATATTTAGAATGTACTTGTGCAAATATATAAGGTGATATGCTGAATTATTTCCATCGACATTTCAAAAATGGGGCAAGTAAGCATCCCATATGTCTATGTATGGTAACTCGTGGAGGACCTACAATTTTAGAAAAAATCAAAGGAGAAAAGCATGAAGAAATCCCTAAAGAAGTCATTGAAACAAAAATGAACAAGTTAAATAACTAAGGAGTTTCGAAGTGAAAAAATAAACAAGAAATATTTACTTTAAATGCTTTAAGGTGCGTAAAGTTGTGACCATGTCCACCAATGAATAAAAAATTTAACCAATTAATATGTTTCTAGAGGAAACAAAACCATAAAAATTCATTTCGCGAAAATGACACCAAAAGAATGTTGGTTCTTATATTTCCTTGGTAATTGGAAACAACCTAAGAAGAGATTCACTTAGGGTTAGAAACCCTCGCACTCTAGGTGACAAGGCTTAGTCTCCCTTCCACCATAGGGGTTATTTCCTGGTAGTAATGATGATTAAATAAGTGTTCTTTAAAGGTAAAATGATTAGGCCAGAATAATGATAATGAATTTTTTTTACTTAAAATAAGGTTTATAGGTTTAAGTTTGGATATGAATATTATCGTGAGCAATCAGATTGAGAAATTTCTTTAGTTTATTGCATATTTAATATTATAATATGTTTCATTAAATATTTACTAGTAATATTTCATAAAGAGATTAAATTAAGAAGAAAATTCATTTTATTCCCTTTTACATGTTCTTTTTACCTAGGGTTTATTGGTTCAATGCATAAGATCTCTAATCTAACTTGATTAGACGGAGAAATATTATGCACATAAATTGGCTTTAATCTTTTCTTTTTTTATATCTGTTATTTAAAAATATTACGTGGTTTGTTGCTTTCGAAGATATGAATATTATCATGAGTAATCAGATTGAGAAATTTCTTTAGTTTATTGCATATTTAATATTATAATATGTGACATTAAATATTTACTAGCAATATTTCATAAAGAGATTAGATTAAGAAGAACATTCATTTTATTCCTTTTTACATGTTCAGGTGATCCATTTTGGATCACCTAGCTAATGTATCAAGGATTTGAATAATAAAGGGTAACTAAAAATGGTCTTTCGGAGTTGCTTTGTTTAGTTCCCTGTAGTCAACACATATCCTCCACTAGCCATTCTTCTTAGGAACAATGACTAGCGGGAAACCCATTGACTGTTCGATATCGGATAAATAAAACCAACATCTAATAGCTTCTACAATTCAACTTTGACAATGTTTTTTAAGGCAAGATTCATTCTTCTTTGTGGCTGCCTAATGGGTCGACATTCCTCTTTAATGTATATATGGTGAGTACACAAATTAACGGGGATGCCTTTCATATTGGTATACTCCCAAGGAAAGGCTTCTTTATGCTCACAAAGGAATTTCAGGAGTAGTTTAGATTGGGAGTGCGAAAGGTCAGGATTAATATTAAATGTTTTCCTTGGTTCAATCTCTATAGGAACACTATTATGAGGTACAATTTCAGTAACATTTTCTACTTCTATTTCTAGCTCAATATCTTCCTGAACATTGCAACTCATGGCATTTTCTAAAATATAATAGGTTGAATCAGAAACAAAGTTGGGATTGCTGAAAAAGGTGCTAATGGAATCATCCTTCATTTCATCTTTAAAACAGAGAGCCTCGCTTATGGTAAGGATGGGTCTAATTTCTCCATTTTCATATTCAGGCTCTTTGGTAGGTAGATACTTTTGTATCAAGGTAAATTTTGGTTTACTTGATGAACTTGGTTCTATAGGGGGGGTAAAGGATAAGGTTCTTTGTAACATCCCAATTGGATATTACCATGTTTCTTGACCGACACCCAATGTAAGCATATGCAGCTATGAGCCAAGGTATTCCTAAAATCAAAAGATGCTCACTAGCTGTGGATTGGGTATGTAAAACCAAAAGGTCAATGAGATACTGCCACGAGTCTGCTAAAATAGTGATATCTTCTAGCTTCCCTACCAGTCTAATAGTAGACTGATTTGCCATTTCTAGGAAGGTGGGAGTTCGTTGAAGGTTCCACAGATGCAAGGTAATCATGGTTGTAGAGGTTATAACATTAATCACTACCCTAAATCTACTAGGAAATTTGGGATATCCACCCAATTAATCTACATTGTTAGAATGGGATTCGCAGGATCCCAATATTTGATAGTGATAGATTTCCCTAGCATTATATCTGATAATTTACCCATAACATGAATACTAAGTGGGTCTGTCAATCTTTTTCCAAGTTTCTTAGAACAATAATCTTTAATTGTCTTAGCATAATTTGGTACATCCTTCATAGCCTAAAGTAATGAAATTTTAACGAATAAATTCTGAAATTCCCCTAAAATGTCAAATTCAGGATGACAACTTTTTTTCTCAAAGATAATCTTTTCAAATAAGGTGGAACAATCTAACATCCTATAGTAACAATAGTTTGTGAAGGGATTTGTTTCTTTATAGAAATCTGTGATGGCTTATCCCCTATCATTCTTTGTTCTAGTTCTGAAACTTCATCACTGGTTGCTCAAAAATTATAGGTGAAGTTTGAGTATTGACCACTCGACCAGATCGAAGATATAATTCATTACATTCCATAGTGGAAATACTATATGCAGGGAGGTTGAGTGTCTCAACTTGTTGAACCCCTCTATTATTTGGATTTGGATTGGGTTGGCCACGCAGTTGATGATGAAGGCGAGGATTATTAGTGGGCACATTACCAGGCAACTATAACTGCTATTGTCACATAGGTCTGGAGAATTTTCTTGAAGGAGGAGGAGGAGGTCCATGCTAATTGTGGGACCATGAAGAATTTGGACCAGTTTGAGGATACCAGGGTTACCAGGGAAATTGATACTGGTAAGACTAGAACAAAGAAGGTGAAAAAGGTAACCAAAATTGATATTATTAAAATATTGAGGTGGGTCTTGAGGCACATCTTGATTCATGTTCACGGTCATGGTTGCCATGGTTTCCTTGATCCCATAAAATAATGTTGATCTGCTTCTTCATTTGTTCTCGGAAAGACTACCTTCAATCCAGGAAGAGATGGGAAAGTGCTAGTGGAATGAATATGTTCACATATGGCACAAGTATCCACATAATTTAATGGACATTCCTTCATTGGATGCTTCTTGCTGCATTGAGGGCAAAAAATAGACATAGCCATCCTTGCTTGCATCTAATTCTTCTTTTCTTGCAACACATCTAGTTGTGATGCTAATGTGCTCAAGATATAAGTTCTCAGGTTGTCTATTAGATTCCCAATTTCAACCTTTGTAACTCCACTGTTGGATGTTTTGACAGTTTGGATTCCTTACCTATGTTTCACAGCCCCTCGTGAACGCTCGATGCATAATTCACAGATGGTATCAAATTCTTCCTTCGATATATCTCCTTTCCCTACTACGTTCAATAGCTCCAGAGATTCCTCCCTCATTGCTTTGAGAAAAATGATCTTCAAGATATTCTTATCCAGGTTACTGTGGCCTGATATATGAAAACTCTATTGAAAATGTTCCACAAAATCTTGCATATTCTCATCCTCTTTCTACATAATATTAAAAATTACTTCCTCTACATCCTAGGATTTGGAGTAGTCCTGATATTTCTCTAGGAAAATCGTCTTCATATCATCCCATGTAGCAGTAGATTTTCCTCCTAAACCCATAAACCATCTCAAAGCCATTCCCTTCAAAGTAGGGGGGAACATCTTCAATTTCTTAGCATCATAAATGTAATCATACCCCTGAAAAACAACATCGAATTCAACAATGAATGTGTCCAAATCCTTGTAAGTAAGACCATGGAAATTAGGTAGTGTTGTGAAAGGAATAGGTTTCACATGTGCATCACCTTTGACATCTCCAATTGGGAATTCAATCGAAGAAGTTGCAGGAGCAACGAATATCTGCCAATACCCACTTGGAATTTCAATAGATTCTAGCTCTATATGTCCTATAACAAGTGATGGAAGTTGTTTAACAACACTCCCTTGATCAAAAGATGCCAAGAATTCCCTCAATTGTTTTTCCTCTGAACTTGCAATATGCAGTTCCTCAAATCCTCTGCTTGCAACTACTTCCCCGAACTATACTTCTGCTATTGGAGAGGAATTTGATTGTGAAATTGATTGCCCCCCAGATATTATATGAGATCTTACCGTAGCAGTAGCTCGTGATAATGGTCCAGAATCAACCCTTGAGACGATCTCTTGGATGTAAATATTTCTGTCCAAATCAACCCCTTTTCTTTTCAGGGGTCTCCCTCTGCCCCTTTTATTGGTGTCTTTGTTGATACAATTAGGAAATAAATGGGAAAAATCTAAACAAATTAAAAGATCAAGACCTGGAGTAGGATAAGAACATCCCTCCCCATGACGAGAGAGTGGCCCCTAAAGAAAACAACAAAAAGAAAATAAGAAAATCACAAAAATGAAGCTCAAGACCTAAAATGGGGCAAAACGCTGGGACAAGAGAGAAATACTTATGAAAGTAGAACAAATCAATATAAAGCTCTAGACCTGGAGCAAGGTGATAAAAACTTCCTTCCCCGGGACGAGAGAATAATCCTACAAAAAAAGAAGAAAAACAAGGATGCAAACAACCAAATGATCTAATACTCAAGACTTGGAGCAAGTTGTAATATTCCTTCCCAAGGATGAGAGATCATTCCTATGGTCAATACTAGTCATATTTTCACACCTTTGATAGCCTCCTTGATAACATTGCCAATATGTTGGTGTCTAAGTATGAATCATGCAATTCACCCAATCCACATTTAATTTTCAACCTGGGGTTCTACCAGTTATTTCAAGGCTATTGTGCATTATAGGTGTAGGCCACAATTTCCCTATCCAACATTAAACATTAACTATAAATTTATCAATGTGTAACGACAAGCAATATTGTAACAACAAATAAGAGTAATAGAAATTAATAACTGTAACAACAATTGGGACTCACAACAACACAATGATAAGCATTCACAACAATAATAAACTCATGGAAACAAACCTAACACACATCTACTCCAGCAGCACTTGGTGAGGAGAGTGGGCCCAACTCCCTAATCAAGGTTGTGGCGAGATCAACGAATCACGATATGCTTAGAAGATCGACCTTTCATTAGTTAAAGACATATTTAAAGTATGTTGTTACTGACTCAAAGTTAGAGTATTTCTCTTGTAAGTTTAATGACTCTTAACAATGATCATTTTCATAGCCCGCGACTCTACTTTTTACAATTTGTCAATAATACAACTCCTTGAATTACGACACTATCTGCCTATAATTACATGGTGGTTTTCAGAATGAAAGAGAATGTAAAAGCTATAATGTGTCAATCGAAATATTGATTCACTGTTGTAGCAAATATCCAAGTATAGCGTTGCCAGCTTTGACAGCGTCATCTAGTGAGTCATGGTCGTGGTCCTTCTCCCTTTAAATCTACAAATATAACTAAATTAGTAAGCCACTTAGGTAATAATCCCCTATGGATATGTTTCATTGACCAATAATCCATAAACACATGACAAGAGGTATATGTGTGTGTTTTAAGATATCGATTAACCACTATTAGCATGAAATCGATGAAAAGAACATGTACAAGGATGAGTAAAACTATGCAAATCTAGCCACCAACAAAAACTTAAATGTTTTTGACATTCATGTTCATTATAGCAAGAAAAAGAATTATTGATAAAGTCATGAACATGTAATGTTGAGAAGGTTGTGTGCACAATTTCTCCTTTAATATCACTTGATTCACCACCTTTATAAACACTACCATTATGAGAATCAATTTAAGAAAAAACATATTTATTATTAAGGATTAAATAATTAGATTCTTCAAGGCTCTATTGATGGTCAAAACTAGATTATAGCTAGTTTATTCAAACATTCATTTGGAACCAAGAGAAGGTAAAAAAAAATCATTAAAATCATTAGATTTTTCCTACATACTCACATCCTCATTATAAACATGAAACTCATTTTCTTCATAAGTATCATAAACAAGTTGTTGAGAACCTTTAGGAGTGTGTAAAAATTTTTTTGATTGGTTAGATATAAGATATAATATTATAGATTTAACCTTTCCTTTCTTATTTTTATTATCATCTTCTAAAAATGAAAGAAACGATAAATTAGAACCACTAGGAGTTATAGAATGTGAAAATTTCTTAGCACATAAATGTGTTGAATGATATTCTATTAAAGAAAAAGAAGTGTCTTGTTCATTAGCATATATGATAGAAGATGATTTTTGAAGGTTTTCAAAGTTAGATTCATTAATCTTTCTTTCTATTTCAGATTCATTATCCATTTTGGTTTTCTCATCATTGTCATCATATTGATTTTTAAGGTTATTGTCGTTAGAATGTGCACAATAGTTAAATTCAAGGAATCTTATAGGATACATACATCTACGATAGTCATGAAAAATTCCATGAAAATCTTTAAGAAAATAAATTGTGCAAGGAGGGATCCTTTTGTACCACTTTCGAGTGTCACCTTCCAAGGACATCATGAATATCTTCACAGGTCTTGGTGTACTCCCATATTTATAATGTACTCGTGGAAATATATAAGGTGTTGTGCTGAGTTATGTCCATCAACATCTCTAAAATGGGGCAAGTAAGCATCCCATATGTATATGTATGGTAACTCATGTGGAGAACCTACAATTTTGGAAAAAATCAAAGGAGAAAAGCATGAAGAAATCCCTAAATAAGTCATTGAAACACAAATGAACAAGTTAAATAACTAGGGAGTTTCCAAGTGAAAAAATAAACAAGAAATATTTACTTTAAATGCTTTAAGGTGCGTAAAGTTGTGACCATGTCCACCAATGAATAAAAAAATTTAACCAATTAATTTGTTTCAAGAGGAAACAAAACCATAAAAATTCGTGTCGTGACAGTGACACCAAAAGAATGTTGGTTCTTATATTTCCTTGGTAACTGCCAACAACCTAAGAGGAGATTCACTTAGGGTTAGAAACCCTCACACTCTAGGTGACAAGGATTAGTCTCCCTTTCACCACAAGGGTTATTTCTTGGTAGTAATGATGATTAAATAAGTTTTCTTTAAAGGTAAAATGATTAGGTCAGATTAACGATAATGAATGTTTTTTACTTAAAATAAGGCTTATAGGTTTAACTTTGGAAAAATAGCATGTGTAAATATACATCTATGGTTGGAATAAATAATAAAGAGCACAATTAACATAAACAACTCAAACTACATTAAATGAAACATATATAAGAAAAATAAAATAAAATAAAATATCTCTATAATTTGATTATAATGTTATTTTATCGAAATGTAAACATAAAGTAATTAATATCAAGTATTATACTAGTTTATAAATAATGCATGTATCTAACACATTCATTTTGCCAACAATATATGTTGTTAAATAAACAGTTCCATAATGTTTTTAAAAGATTGATAAATTTTATGCATGTTATTAATCTATTAATAACTATCAAAATATAGGGATAAACCTCAAAAAATTATGTAAAGAAAATAAAGTAAAACAAATAAAAATAAAATAAAAGGAATCTCGTTTGAAAAATATTTAAGTTAAATATGTGAATGAGACATGAATAACATTTATTTTCATGCCATTAACCTACAAAATTCTTGTTAAACATGTTTTAGAATATTTTTAAATAACATATATATAAGAAAAAAAGATTAAAGGCAATTTATGTGCATAAGATTTCTCTGTCTAATCAAGTTAGATTAGAGATCTTATGCATTGAACAATAAATACTAGGTAAAAAGAACATGTAAAAAGGAATAAAATGAATGTTCTTCTTAATCTAATCTCTTTATGAAATATTGCCAGTAAATATTTAATGTCACATATTACAATATTAAATATGAAATAAACTAAAGACATTTCTCAATCTTATTACTCACAATAATAATCATATCTTGGAAAGCAACAAACCACATAATCTATTACTTGCCTACAAAAGTAGGGAAAGGATTTCACTTGGACAACAATGTGTCAAATTGTTTTTGAACATTTAAGGCATTCACTCATCACTACCCCTGTTTTGAAAGTAGCAGATCGAGAGAAGGAGTTTATCGTTTGCACATATGCTTGGAAGGAGGGAATTAGAGGAGTGTTGATGCAAGATGGAAGAGTCATAACATATGAATCCCACAAATTGAACGATCCTGAACAACAATATTATGCTTATGACTTGGAGTTAGCTATGATGATACATGCCTTGAATTTATGACGACATTATTTATTGGGATTTTTCTTTTGTTAATGACTGACCATAGTAGTTTAATGAGTTTCTTTAGCTGGCCTCATTCAAGTTCTCACCAAGCTATACGGGCTTATTTTCTAAGTGAATTCGATTTCTACATAAAGCATCTCAAGGGGAAGAAGAATCGAGTGGCTAACACACTAGTAGTAAATTAGATTGCCTGTAGGAAATTCAGTATTGTCAAGTATAATTAAATTTCTCTGAGAAAATTAAGGAACTTGACCACAAATACCTGAATATAAATTCTTATGGGAGCAAGCTAGTCAAACACAGACTCTGGAAAGGGATTTGGTTATGGCCTAAATAGTGATGATTTGTTAACCTTTAGAGGTAGGATATATGTTGCACAATATTTTGTTAAGCAATTTATGTTGGATGAATTCCACAGAAGTTCGTACACTGCTCATGGTAGGTACCAAAAATTGTTTTCTGCAATTAAAAAGAATTATTTTTTTCCAGGTATGAGGAGAGATATCACTAAATACTTGGATAAATGTCTAGAGTACCAGCAAGTTAAAGAAGAAAATCAACATCATGTTGGGCTACTCCATCCCCTACCTATTCATGAATGGAAATGGGATACGATTACTTTAGAATTTATTACGGGTCTTCCTAGATCCAAAAACCATAATGACTCCATCATGGTAGTGGTGGATATATTGAGAAAAACACCTAATTTTATATTAGTTAAATCCACATACAAAACAACCAAAATCGATAACATATTTATGAAAGAAATATTTTGGTCACATGGTATATTGAAAGTGGTGGTTTAAAATAGGGCTATAAACATTACCTCTACCTTTTTGAAATCCCATTTTACAATATTGGACACTCAAATCTACTTCAACACCACATATCACCCACAAAATCATGGGTGGATTGAGCGGGTGAACCAAGTATTGGAAGACGTGCTAAGAATGTATGTGATGCAACAACCAACCAGGCGGGAGGAGTACCTCCACTTAGTTGAATTCATTTAAAATAATAGCCATCATGAATCCATGGGAATGAGACCTTTTGAATTTTTATATGGGAGGAAATGTAGATTACGCAAAAATTGGAACATCCCTAAAGATAAACTGATATTAGGACCTGATATGCTCACTGACATGGAACATGTAGTAAAAAAGGTGCTTCAAAATTTAAAAGCCTCTGAAGGCATGCAAAATACTTATACGGATAAGAAAAGGACCTACAAAGAGTTCCATGTAGGAGACCATATTTAGTTATGAGTGAAGCTTAGAAAAAGAACCTTGTGGTGGGGTGCTTCTACAAAATTAACTCCTGAATATTATGCACCTTTCCATATTTTGGAAGTGCTTCTAGAAAATTAACTTCTCAATACTATGCACCTTTCCATATTTTGGAAAGAATCATACCAATGGCGTAAAAACTAGCGTTAGGTTGTCACATTTGGGACCATCATGCATTTCAGGTTTCAATGTTAAAGATAACTGTTTATGATCCTAGATATGTTGTTAATTGGCAAGATATGTAGGTTACATGTAAGTTGTGATTTGAATTAGATAGATATTGATAATAACTAGTATAAAACAATGACACGATGTGATTATGATGCAATTCGAACTAGACAAAGAGCTCTGGGTAGAACCCCTACACATCCTCGAGTAGAGAGAAACAATGATATGGAGGCAAGTTATCACCCAAGTTAAAGTGCAATGGAAGCACTTTAGGCCAGAAGGGGTCACCTGGGAAGATAAGGACTTCATGCAAAAATCCTATCTGAATTTGGTCAAGTAGTTTGAGATGAACACAGAGAATGGTGCTTCGCTCAAGGGGTGGAAGATGTGACACCCTGTGGATATTTTATCAATTACTCTTGTTATTTTATTTTTAAATTTTACTTTTACTAGGATTGTACAGACTTAAATAATGTGTGGCTAAAGGAATTCCTAACAAACAATGTGCTTAAGAAATGAAATAATTAAATAAAGAAATTTTTGGTGTTAAAAGAAGAAAAATGCTTGAGACAGTTAGGTTAGTTACCAAGCTCTCTAGCTTCCTAGAGAGAGGAAGCAATCCAAGGATGGTAGGAGAGAGGCCATAGGATAGAGGAGAAAGGACTGGGAAAATTGATACCTAGCACAAGATATTGTGTAGGAAGCTGCAAAAATTAAGGAGTTCTTGAATTGGATACAGAGCTAGTGGAAACCTTAAAATAATCCTTGAGAGTTGAGTTCTGAATTGGACCGAGTGGTCTTGAGGTTTGCAAAATATTCTAACTCGGGATTCATTCCTATATCTTCTGGACGAGAGAAATCTCAGGGGGGAGACTAGACATCATTTCCAGTCTCATGGTCGGGTGGACAGCCTTCTTAGTTTAAATTTTGTAGTGCAAACAGAGAACATATAAGTATTTCTATATGATTATATTTTTCTAAAATTCCAAGGATGTTTATGACTCTTTGTGTCACAGAAAATGATTGCTTTTGTGTTTCTTTGAAAAAAAGACAAGAAAGATTTCTATCTTGAATGCATCTTGAAGTAGTAATGTAATAAATTATCCAAACTAGTTATGATTTTACGAACAGTGAAAGAACACAAAATTTATATTACATTGTACACAGAAGAACTGAAACTGAAAAGGATTTATAAAGGAATAACCATGATGTATGCATTATTTCCAGAAAAGATTGAACTACACTGAACAAAATATTGGAAATTGAAAAATTTAGAGTTTGGTCATGCTAGGGTTATGTTTAAGTCTTGATGATAAGAACCATAGCTCATCAGAGATAGTCCAAAACCATGGCTAAGCCCAATTAGCACCTTCGGGCTACAAGTAGAACCAAGATAGTCTAGTTCTGCCTACGACTAGGTGAAACTTCTTGATTTCTTTATATAATAAACTTGTATTTGAAAACAATAAAGAAGAAAATAATACCCAATATATGGAAGGAGAGAAAAGCTTAATTTTATAAAATGAAAACCATATAATCATGCAATATAGCTAGATAAGAGATTAAAAAAAAACATGCACTTCTCTTTACTAATAATTTATGAAAAGTATATTAGCATGCAACATAAGAAATTCAGAAGCACTAATAGACTCATAAATATATACTTCCTCTTGAAATTCAAAGAGTGCAGTGTATCAAATACCATTGATCGAGCCAGATATAACCCTTTTAGGAGACATGAGAACTCTTAGATAATATAAATGTTTGTAACTGTGTCCTAATACATAAAAATATTTCTTTCTTTCTTTCTTCGGCCCCAAGGGTTAGCTCAGTTGGTCAAAAACCGTGCCTTGCCATCGGGAGGTCACAGGGTCGAATCCACCCGAAGCCCTTGGGGTCAGGTCTTGTAGTAGGTCGAGGGGCAATTTAGCCTAGCTATCGCCCAGATTTTTCCATGGACGTAGTGATCACTCACTGACCAAGCTGCTCATGAACCACATGCAAAAAAAAATAAAAAATTATTTCTTATAAGGAACATTAAAAGTAAGGTTTCCTTAGACAAAAACCTCAGAAGGATTACCCTTCGACCTCCATTGTATGTAACTATAAACTACAAACTTGTCCAGTGTCATAATCATACTCTATGAACTTTTACTGGAAACTACCAAAAGACTGCGAATTGATCAAACCCTAATGGAACTCCAAGCAACCACGAATGAAAATAAGTAAAGAAAACAATAATCCAAATTTTGAGTAAACCCATTGATTCTTAGAGAAGGTTGAAAGAGAAAGAGGAACCTAGAGAGGAATTTCATGGGTGAGTAGTTGTATGCAATAGGGGTTATCGAAAAAATAAGTCGAGACCAATCACTAGATGTTTACCTGGAAACAAAAATAAACGTATAAAAACTATGTCAATGAAACTAAGGGTTTTTAGGTCTACAAGTGCCTTTCCCCTAGGTCATAAGAAATATTGTAAGTCATATAACAACAGGTAAGGACTTCTAGCAACCTCCTCCTCATGGATTTTTGAAATTCCATATAGATGGATCCTCTACAGGAAACCTTGGGGTGGCTGGTCATGGCAGAGTCATAAGAGATGAGCAGGGATACATAAAATTCATCTTTCATAGTCATTTGGGGAAGACCACTAATAATATGGTGGAACTCATGGCCCTAGAGAAATACCTAGAAATCTTGATTGAATCAAGTTTACATAATACCATCATCGAAGCTGACTCTAAATTGATAATCAATTTGGTCAAGAAAATATGCAATGGCACAGAACCATAAAGAGTTTTGAAACACTGGTATTTATTGCAGGTATATCAAAGCATACAATCCCACATGAGTACACTGAGAACCCTCAATTTTGTTCATATACGTAGAATTGCTAACAGGCTTGTGGATCGTTTGGCGAATGGAGGAGTACTTTGTTCACGAAGTAATAGAAGATATAACTGGATGTCGACTCCCCTACGAAAATTGTGCAAAGACTTTCATAAACAGGCTACCAAAGACCAGGAGAACTTTCAAAGTAGGAGAAATAAGCAGAGCAGATACTAATGGAAACTGAAGAAAGAGGACCATTCACAGGGAAGGAGCAGAAGGTAAACATAAGGAAGGTTGAAAGGTACTTAACCAAAGATTTCCCTGATCTCCATCATCCTATGGGTTTCGGGCCAAAAAATGCATGTAGGTTAGTTCTACAAATGGACCCGTAAAAATATAGATTGTTGGCCTATTTATTATTCGAGTCCATAAGAGAAGTTAAAGGGTGGGCTATTTACCAATATCACTGCCATCCTATCAATTTCGGGTGGAAATCTTGTCGATCTTTAATTTTCCAAACGGACCCAAAATATTATAGTGGGGGGGCTTACTTATTATTTTGGGTGCGTAAGGGCAGTAAAAGAGGGGGCTATTGTCGAGATCTCTTTGGGTCTCCTCCATCCTATGGATTTCGGGCAGAGAAACTGCGCGACTGTTAATTCTTCAATCGAACCCAAAAAAGTTTAGAGAGGTGGCCTAAGGTTCTCTTTGGGTCTGTAATAAGAGTTAAAGTGTGGGTTAGATGCCGGCCTAAAATCAACATGTGATCGTTGGATCTTGGAAGGTTGGATCGCACGGTCTTTGGGTTAACAAGTTAAATGAAGATTAAGGTTGTTCTTTTTTTTGTAGTTTTGCGAACCTTCGGCTGGTCACTTGTTGCAGTTTTGTGGACCTTCGGATCTCTGGGCCCTGTCATCAAAGGGATTCAGGTTTTTATTTGAGGCATGACAGTTCAACTAGCAGGTTTCTAGCTTGCTAGTTATCTAGAGTGATGCCTTGAGGGCAGAATTTTAATTGCTCCTCTCTAGTCTTGTTCGGGCTTTGTTGGGTTGTGTTATATTCTTTCCACGACTAACCTACGTAGTGAACTGAGGGGTTAGAGGGGGGGTGGAGCCCCCCCTTCATCGCGCCGATTGCGCAGCGGGGGGGTCACAGGGGGGG
>APFE030923921.1:13380-90160 GCA_000404065.3 Pinus taeda | reverse complement strand
AAAAATATATATATTTTTAAAAAAATCGCTCCCGGATTCGCTCCCAAACCGGGAGCTTCTGAAAATGGTCGCTCCCGCTCCCAAGTAACATTGGAGCCCACGCATGTTCCAGGAGATGAGCTTCATGAGGAACAGTGGGGTTGGGGCTTGTAGAACCTTCGTCAGCTTTGGGAATCTCCCTGATTCCATTAAGATTTCTCCTATAATGATGGTTCTTTGCAGATCAGTTTTGCGCCCTCTTTTCTTTGTTTCTTTTAGGATTTTCTTTCCATCCCATGGACTTCCTGCTTGTATACCTAGACATTTATTGTGTTGAGCTTTGGTGAGAACACCTTCCAATCGATCTATTTCCCATGGAGGTATTGAGTTGTACTCTTTCTGCTTGCATGCTGTTTCGAGTTTGAGAATATCCAGTCCTTCCAGACTCACAGTCTCTGGGTCTTCCTCCATTGTTATAGGGATATTCTGGTATTCCTCTGGGACCTCATCTTGTAAACTGAGTGCTAAAGCTGCATCAAGTTCCATTGTTGAAGGTTGCATGTCAGCTTCTGAAGCTGGCATTTTCGATTCCGATGAGAAAGGGAAGCTGGAGGGCGTGGAGGAAGATGGAGCCGAGGTAGATTTGAGATTCTAGGAGGAAGATGGGCGAGATGGGGAAGCCTGAGAGTCAGTCGGATGCTTATCTGAGGGATCTTGAGGGGTAAGAATTTGAAATCTGTTTTGGGATTCAACCTTTTTGGGGCTGGAGGGTGCAGCAAAATGCTTTTTGGCGTGCCTACGGCGATTGGGCACCTTGGTGAAGCCTTCAGAGTCTTTGCTAGCCTCGTTAGCAGGAGATTTGATCTGAATGTTCAGAGGACAGTCCCTAAAAAGATGGCCATGTTCATGGCATTTGCGGCATCGAAAAGGAATATGCTCATAGTCTAATGGTTGAATCCACTCAAAATCATCATGGAAGAGACTTACCGAGTCTGCAAGGGCTTTTGTAAAATGCATCTAAACGCAGATCCTGGCATAGGAAGTGTATCTTTGATTTTTGGTTTCCTCTGCAACTTTGATGAAAGCGTCGATGCTATTGCCAATGTCCTTTAATGTTTCTTCTTTCCAGTACTCTGCAGGTAAGGAATACATGCGTATCCACACTGGAGCATGACTGAGATCTTCTGTATCTGGATTGAACCTGGGTTTCCAGTCACGAAGGAAAAGACCCGAGGAGTTGAAGAAGTACGGACCTCCCTCAAATATGCGAGATTTGTCCTCCAGGCAGTAAAATATTGCAGTGAAGAAACCTTTGGGGCGTAGTAGCAGGGAGACTTGTCCTTTGGGTTTCCATTTGGAGGCTATCCACCCTTGTAGGGCTTTTTCAATTGGCCAAAAGCCAAGAAATTTTCCAATGAGTGTGTGGTCCTTCATGTATTGTATTTCTCCATTGATTCTATGACTGGGGAGCTCAACTTTGATTCGTTTCGTGGTTTTTGGAATACAGGTAGTCGAAGTCGCCTTTGGTTGTGACGCCGGATGTTCTGGATTCGCCCCTTGTTCGTTTACTTCCTTTTCACGTGTTACTGTATGCTCAACTGCTATGTCAGTCTGAATTGAGCTCTGATCTTGTACTGAGGAATCGCCTGGAGGAAACAGGGGTACAGAGGATGTGAAAAAGTCAGACGAGCGGGAATCCGGAGGAGGGGGGGGGGGAAAGGTCCCGCCCCTCCTACAGGGGAGGCCATGACGAATGGATTACCAGTAGCACGAAGACTGGATTGCCGGCGGCGCAGAGAAGGGAAGCGTTCTGGTAGGTGCAGGGGGCACAGATCTGTACATTTGCTGCAGAGAGCAGAGCCTAGGGTTAAGCATATTCTAATGCAATACTCATCTCCCTAGAAATCCACCTTAGCTGTACTATGGAGAAAAATAAAAATGAAGACATTACATTTGAGGAAACAATATTTACTCTCCCTAATTTCTAACACCTAGAAATGGATGACCTCGATTACAAATTGAAGTCGTGCCAAATCCTGTGACCTTCTTTGTGATGCGGTTTACTAGTTTAGAGTGTCCGTTGCCCCATATGAGAGCCACGAAATCAAAACATGTAGAGTATAATATATGCTTCTGCATAGGCGATGACCCCTGGAGCACTAGACTTGATCAGGAACACAGAAATTTTTGCGTTTTCCCTTGCACTAATTTCTTAGACCTCACCAGCCCTGCTAAATACAATGTTTTGTTCGCAACGCCAAACTTATCTAAACATATAATTGGCACAACAATTCAACTCTAAAGTTTATGTACTTGCAACAGATGAAATCGTTTCAGATTTTTGCATGTAATCATGCCATTACATATCTAGCTCCTACATAATTCACTAATGAAAACGATATAAATACACTGTTACCATTTCTTGTAGACACCCACGACAGATATTCCAGCAGATACATCCAGAACAAATCTCACAATAACTATAACTGCTGCCGTATTAGTGCAGCTGCAGGCAGTAATCTCCCCTCTTTATCAATCTGAAACGATGAAGGGGCAGTTCTACTGGGCTTATACAGGGAGTCAACCATAACCCCGCGAATAGGAGTAAATTGCAGTGATCTACTGTGCATTGACTCTACTTTGCTCAAATACCCCAGTCAAAGAAGACGTCAGAAACAATGGCGGCCGTGAATGATTGCATAAAACAGCTGTACTACTACCGTTGGAATGCTGATAGCAGGAAAATTTTATGATTTCCGACAATTGCCAACTGTGTGCCGACCAGGACTTCTCCGTGGGGCCGAGGAGGTTGACTGGTTGTAGTCTTTGTGATAATCTTAAAACTGATGTATATTTCGGAAAATATCCAGTTTGGATGAGGTTAAGCACATACCAATACTGTGATATGACAATTAATGGGCTGTATAGGCTTACGGAGGGATTTAAACAAATATATTATACAGCTCTAGTATTAATAAATCAATAGCACTTATATTGCCTCTCTACACCAGGGCTTTTAGCAAGACCAAGAGCATGGACGGTGTTTGTTTGTTTTTTTTTATGGGTAGTATTATGTTAAAATTAAAATGAAATGAAATGATATTTTAAGATTAAGGAAAAAAAATAGTTTATTAGATTATTAGTTTTTTGTTTTTGTTTTTTTTATTTAAATTGATGATACGGTTAGTTCAATCTTAAAACAATTTTTTAGCTAAAAAAAACAATGTCAAGGAATTGATGTTATCATAAATATTAAATTTCAATATTATTTGTGACAATATTATTTTATTGATGATTATTATTTTATTTTATTTTATTGACTATTATATGCTTAATTTAAAAGATAAATATTTATTATTATTTAAAAATATTTTTAAATAAATATGTGATTGAAATGTAATTTAAAAACCATATTATAATTTTACATGATATAATGGCATGCTTAATTGTTTCATCTTAATTTTTAAATATAATTGTAATATTCATATTATGATTTTTAAATATTTGTGCAATGATTTTTATTGTTAAACTTTCTAAGAAAATATATTTACTATTAAAAGGAGTAATTATCCACTATTATTTATGTTTTCCTTAACATTTTAATCAATACTAAAACTGTAATACTAAAACTGTAAATGGGTGAATTTATTAATGGTTAGTACTCACCAAAATGTATGCTAAGTTATTGTGCCTAAGTAGGCAATTAGTTTCTCCATAACAATTTATTAGTCCAAGCCAAAGTAATATTATAGAGATCAATTTTTCTATTAACCACTATTAATTTAGCAATTATCTATGTAAATTATAATGTTTAATTTTGAAAAATAAATTTTTATTTTCAATATTGTTAAGAAAAAAATGTTTTTTAAACATTTGATTTGACAAAGTTTGCACAATACAATGTCATATGGATAACTATCTATATTCGATATCCATTTCCCCTGTCAAATTCCTATCAATTACAGCTTTAGCTCAGATTTAGTAGACTCATTGAATAATTCTAAATTAATTTAAACATAACAATCTTCTATGCAATTTTTGTGAGAGCATAATTTCTAATTTAAATGACAAGAACAACTTTATTTGTTTTAAATATTATTAATCCCTATAAAAAAATTAGCATTATAACAATTATTCCATACTGAATATATATATTTCTTTAAATTTAGATTTATTGTATTTTGATAATGATTTATTTTTTAATAGTTATATTTATTGTATTTTAATTATTTAGTTATAATTATATGTAAATATTCCATAAATATTTTTATTTTATCTTTTAAGCTATAATAATCATTTTATTTTTTTTTAATTTATATCAATTAAGTTTTAACCCTAAATAATAATTGTTTTGTAAATATTTATTTTATTTTACCATATATTTAAATTTCATTTTATAATCATTAAAATTTTTATTTTATATATATTATTTTATTGATGGAAAATTTGAAATCAAAACAACTACTATTAAAAAATATTAAAAAAAAAAATTACATCTGAATTGAAAAAAGATTGTACATCTGAATTGAATCGATGTTATTTATTTGTCAACAAAATTTATTGTATAAACGAGTTGGGTCTATGTTATTTATTTGTCATCTAGTCATCATATCATGACCAGGATAGAAAGATTATCGACACCGTAATCTTTTCTAAAATTATAATTATTATTATTTGATTTAATTTAATTGTAATTATTATTGAATTAAACCATATGGAATATAAAATAATAATTATTTAAGTATATTTCTGTGGATGTAAATAATTAATAAATTATTTGAAAATTTTCTAATTTATTAACCAAAATATTAGGTAATATTTATATTTTATATATGTCTAAAATATGTTTTAAAATTGTTTTTGTTACGTTAAGAGTTTGTTTTCATTAGATGTAAAGAAATTGGTTAACAACTGAAGACCTAGAGGCATCTATCAAGAGTGGAAGCTTGCCCCCTTACAAAGCACCAATTCGTAATACTAGGTGGTCTAGTTTTCTTTGAATAATAGTGATGAGTCAACTTGCATTTGAGGATAACAGTAAGTGATAATTGTCACCATTGTTGGCTTGACAATTGAGTTATGATAAGTTTTCCCACTTGCTAACACATGCACACCCACACACACACACACATATATACTTTTTTGTCCCAAGGAAAAATCGCAACTTTATTCATAAATGAACAAAATCACATATTGTAGATGCTTAAAGCATATGATAATTAATATTTTTAATGGGGTTACTAAGTCTAAACTTAGTAAAATTAAAATATTGACGGTTATTAATGAAAATATGGGTGAGAAGCTTCTAAGAGACGAAGATCAAGTCTAATTTAATCTTAGTCATTGATTAGAGATTAGATCACAGTCGTTGATTTCTCAACAGGAAAAGTATAAAGGAAGGCTTGGGGTCAGTTGGAGAATACACACAAAGAGATTGAGGAAACCAATTTTCTGAGGTGAGAAGTTCTCAGGAGAAAAATCGATTGAGGAGATCTCTAGCAGAGAGGAGCAGTTTAGCATATGGACTTTGGTCCAAGGCAGAGAATACATAACAGAGAGGCACAACAGCACCAGGAGAAACAACGCAGCTCCATAAAGGGTGACACAAAGGCTAGAGGAGTTGACACAGTCATTTCGAGGCAACGCTAGGGTTTCTGTAAGGCAGAGAGATCAGTAGTTTAGCAAATCGATTTTTGAGTCGGGAAGACTCACTAGTACAATGACGCAGTTCCAACATAGAGCTTGGAGCAGCCATCGCTGCACAACACTGGAGACAGCGCAGTCACCTGTGGGGTTTATTCATCCAGTTGTTGGATTTGCCGAAATATACGTCTCCAAATAGAGGTACTTCTGTCGGGTTTATTCTCTGTTGAGTGAGCCAGATTTGGCACCCTAGTTGTATTTAGAAATCTACTTAATAATAAAATCCTCATATCTGTTGCATCGATTTTCCCGCATTGGGTTTTTCCGAGGATTTTTAGTCCAAAAATAAGTGTGTCCTTTGTGTGGTTGTCTCATTTATTTTTCAGTACTTGATATGTATAATGGTGTAGGCTGCAGTGTATTTGCATTAATATTTCTGAAAATAACTTGTTAAGATGAAGAATACAAGTAGGTAATGCAAATTCGTTTAATGCAATAGGATTTTTGGTTTGTTCGATTCCGAATTTTCACATGGTATCAAAGGGATTGCGGATCAAGGAGGACTGAATCCATCGGCAAAAGGACAGAGGAAAATTTGTGTGTGAGGACAGTTGTCCCGGGAGACAGCGTAATTTCTAGCCGAGAGAGCAGAGGAGGGGTGACGCAGTCACCAAGGGAGGCTCACGCAGAGCCTATGTCAGCCTGATTGGGTGGCGTTGTTGCTGAAGAGGGCAGCGCAATAGTTACTGGGCCAGCGTAGAGACTGTTGAGCATGGAAATTTTGAGGGGCTAATATTCGAAGGTTGGCTAATTTTACATGATTTTTCTAAAAAAATGGTTTGCCAATTTTCATTTTTTATAAAAATGATTCGCCCAAATTTTAGAATATAAATTTATTTTACCTTCAAAATCACCAACATTATATAGAGAGTATATATAAAATCATTATAAATTTGAATAATTTTACAAATACATCAATGAACATTTTATAGTTTGGATATTAGGGACTAGTGAAATTCGCCAATGTTTTTAAACTTCAAGATAATTTTCCATCCTTAAAATTTTCCCTACTGTTGAGCCTCGTTTTTCCAGTTGTTGTGTCTAGAGGTGCAGCGCAGATTTCATCTGGAGTTGCTGCTGGGGTGCTGATTCTATTGGTGCAGAATAGTACCTAGTGGGGTAGAAGCAAAGTAGAGGGAATCAGTGCCTCAGAAGATTTCTTACCAAGAAATCTAGATCCAATGATGAGCAGCAGCAAAGAGAGATCAAAGAGAGGTGGTTCGATAGTGGTTTGTAGAAAGATTTTCGTGAAGGAAATCAAAATTTAGAGGGAGCTTGTTCCTTAGAGGATTTCTACTGCCAAAGAAATCGAGATCCAAGTTTTGTTGGGGCAACAATGAAATAGGGAGAAGAGAACCAGTTCAACATTCATTTGAGCAGAGATGGTAGCTAATGGACTAAGAGATTAGGAAAGGTTAGATGGAACATCCAACTTCGTCATATGGAAGGCCAAGATCCTGGCAATTTTAGATAAAAAATTGCATCAAGTATTATGCCTTGAAGACAGTTGTTGTTTCTGGCTGATGTTGATCCTCTCAAAAAGTACGAGGAGGCTCAAGCAAAAGAAAAGTGCATGATCTTGGACGAGGTCAAGGATCATGTGCCCACATATTGCTGAAAATGATACAACAAGGGGAATGTGGAGGCCTTGACCACATTGTACGAGGGAACTTCTGTTCAACAAAAAATGTTGCTTAAGAGTCAGCTGAGACAGTTTCAGATGCAGAAGGGAGAAGAAACTGATCCCTTCCTTCTCAGGTTGCAAAGGATCCGTGACCAACTAACTTCTGTAAGGGCTACACCAGATGTTGAATTTATGGTCAGGATTACACTGAAAGCAGTCACTAAAGACTGGGAAACCTTCGTCCAAAGCATCTTGGGTAGGGCTTCTCTTCCCAGTTGGGAGGAAATGTGGGTAGCTCTTCGACAAGAAGAGATTAAACGATGGACCAAGGCGGGAAGCAACAACAAAGGGATCAAAATCAAGAAGGAGGAAGAGGAGGATGTGGCTCTCGCGTTAGCAGGACAACAAGGGTAGCAGAAACGAAAGAATAAGGGAAAAGAAGAGAAGTCTGACTCAAAGGTTGCTCCAGCGCAAGCTAACGGAGAGGACGATGATGATTGCGCCATGAGTGCTCTTGCGCCTCTAGAGAAGAGGTGGGGCAATATTGAGTTGTACTCTGGAGGACTATATATAGGACAGGATCCTTGAGGTGCCCAAACTCTTGGATAACATACAGCTACGGGAGCCCTTAATGATAGTAGCAGAATGACACAGTCAGTTGGTGCGAGGGATGATGGAGCAACAGTCGCAGAGCTAGAGTGCCAAAGTCTGAAGCAACGCAATGGAGTGTTGCATGCAGTGCAGGAGGCACAGAATCGATACAACAGTAGCGCAGTAGCATCAGAGGATCAACACAAATTAGTAGCAGAGGTATCTTCAACGTCAAGGGGCATCCAAACTGACTAGCATACCATTTTTTGGGTGGCTTTTCAGTTGCTTACTTCTCAGCAGCTGAGTTGCAGTACAAGAGTTAGCAGTGAGAGGGAGCTGTAGTACAGATGCAACAGTGATAGTGGTAGTGACATGGCAGCGGTATAGATTGCAGTAGCATAGTGGATGAAGGGCAGCAGGTTGAGCATCAACAACGCAAAGGACCGATGTCATGGATCATTGTGATACTTCTACTGGGAAGTATTGCTAGAGCACATTCGTCGCTAAGAGGGAGTGTTTCTTTTTGGGTAGCATCAGATGTCCTCTAGCTTTAAAATTTTGTGGAGAGGCTAGAACACATGAGATCTCCAAGACCCAGAAATCATTTGGAGAAATTCCACCTCGATTACAATTTACTAAAATAATTAATATTTTTAATAGGGTTTTTAAGTCTAAGCTTAAGAAAAATAAAATATTAATGGGTATTAATATGGGTGATAAGCTTCTAAGAGACTAGGATCAAGTGTTATTTAATTTTAGTCATTGATTAGAGATTAGATCACAACTATTGATTTTTCAACAAGAAAAGTATAAAGGAAGGCTTGGGGTCAGTTGGAGAACACACACAGAGATTGAGGAAATCGAGGTGAGAAGTTCTCAAGAGGGAAATCGATTAAGGAGATCTCTAGCAGAGAGGAACAGTTCGACAGAGGGATTTCAATCCAAGACAGAGAATACATAGTAGAGAGGCAGAATAGCACAAGGAGAGATAACACATCTCCAGAAAGGGTGACACAGAGGCTAGAGGAGCTAACACAGTCATTTAGAGGTAGTGTTGGGGTTTTTGTGAGGCATAGAAAGCAACAGTTCAAAAAATCAATTTATGAGCCGGGAAGGCTCACTGGGAGGGTGACGTAGCTCCTAGAGGAGGTGACACAGTTCCAGCATAGAGCTTGGAGCAGGCATCACTGCACAGCACTGGGGACAATGCAGTCACCTGTGGGGTTTGTTCATCCAATTGCTGGATTGGACGAAATATTTGTCTCCAGATATAGGTACTTGTGTTGGATTTATTCTCTGTTGGGTGAACCAGATTTGGCACCCTAGTTGTATTTAGCAATTTGCTTAATGCTAAAACCCTCATATATGTTGCACCAAATTTCCCGCATTGGATTTTTCTGGGGAAGTTTAGTCCAAAAATAAGTGTGTCCTTTGTGTGGTTGTCTCATTTATTTTTCAGTACTTGATCTGTATATTGGTGTAGGCTGCAGTATATTTGCATTAATATTTTCTGAATATTTCTGAAAATAACTTGTTAAGATGAAGAATACAAGTAGGTAATGTAAATCAGTTTATTGTAGTAGGATTTTTGGTTTGTTAGATTCCGAAATTTTCATAGCATAAGCATAATATAATCAATCCTAGAATCCAAGATAAAAAACAACTCATCAATGAGTTAATAAAAAGCTATTCCTTTCTACCTTTCCTTTGTTCCACTTTTCTCCAACCAATATTGTTTGGAGTGGAAGAAACGATAGACAATGGAGTTGTTGTTATATTTGCAAGTAATTCTTTGTCAGAATCTGAACCTTCTGATGCATGGATTCTTTTGGTACTACTAACTTCTTTTTCATATGGGGTTTGACTATTGAGGAGTTATGTTTCTCATCATTTTCTTGCATAGATTCCTGGGGTTTTTGGACATTGTCGTTTGTAGTCTTTGTTGTGTTTTCTACCTCCTCTACTTCAGCTTCCCATGATTCAGAAAATTGCCATTCTTTCAGTTTTGAAGCTTGTCACTTTTTCTTTTTTGGATTTGATTTTTCTTGTGGACATGTGTTTTGAAGGTAACCAGTTTGTAAACACATACGACAATAGAAGGTTGTATTCTCATAATCAAGTGGCTAAGTCCACTTCAGATTGTTATGGAGAAGAATACTTCTATCAGGTAATCCTTTACTGAGATCTACCTCCATGCATATTCTGGCAGACATAAATATGTCTTTTGAGACTCGATCTACATCCACTTTTTAAAAACTTCCCAAAAGAATTCCTTGTTCCTTGTAATGCTAAGTGATTGCAAAAATGAAGGGGGGTTATGAAGTCGGACCCAGACTAGAATTTTGGAAACCACCATGGTATTTACGTTGAAATCTAGGATCCATGGTGTCAAGAAGAGACCTGCATTTCCCCAAAACCATGGTCCCTCTTTTAAAACGTATTCCAAATCTATTGTTGAGTCAAACTTGACTATGAAGAACCCTTTGGAGCATAGATGAACTTCATAGTTTTCGTCCAGGTAGAGTATGTCCATTGATGTAAATTCTTCAATTCGGGCCAGAATCCATTGAATCTGTATATTATTGCTTTTGTATAAAATTCAGAGTATAGCTCATTAACTTCTGGCATGTTGATTGTCAATGTCGACACCTGGTTCATTTGCTCCACAATGTAGGGACCAGGTATATTGGGACATTGTTCTTCCTTAGTTTGTGGTTTTGCCTTCCTTTTAACTGCATCCTTGAAAGAAGTTGGGCCTTTGGAGTTGGTTCTTGGACATCCTCCAAGTATATGGCAGTTTAGGATGATGGTTGAATCAGTCCCTATGTCATAGTCCTGTAACTTGACTCTCTCTTGCAAAGATTTCCCCACATAGATCAAAATTTGAAATTGTTTTGGAATACCTATCAGTTGATGAATCTTCTGCTCCAAAATTTGTACTCTTTCTCAGATCCCAATCCTCACACATATTGACTACCTAGTCAGAGTTTTAATAAAAATTTGGGTTAGTTCACCTTCATTCGTATCTGAGGGTTGACAACCTAGATCTACCCTTTTCTGGATCAGATCTCCACCATGCAACACTACAATTTGTTCTTCATCTTCCATTCCATGATGCTTCCTTTTTAAAACAGGGTTTGTTGTTCCTTCCACCAGATCACCAAGTAGGAAAGAGGAAAGTTTAGTTGGCCACAGTAGCACTTCGACGAGATCAAGTGATTTATCTGCACCAACAACAAATACCTTAATTAAGATTGTATTTGTACCAACCATATCTGCTCCATGCGATTGCCCATAACTTAGATCGCCATAATGGGGGATGTCGTACAGATCTAAAACCAGTTGGAGTTCCACGCAACTGTTCAATCTGTAAGATGTAACCCTTACATATCGTCTCCCAATGCTTCGACTCTCTCTCGAGCTTATGCTTATGACCCTAGATCTATTAGATCTAAAGATTGTTTGGTTAGAGCCAGATATGGAGTGCTCCTAACTCCATGAGCTGTCAAAAAGAATGTGGATTTGGTTCCTATGGGTCTTATCCCCATTGGCAAACTCCTTCACCTTCTCTGCTTTCAGATCCCAGAGGGGTAGGCTAGACTTATAAATGCAAAGACAAATATACATAAATCTAGTAAGTGAGAGGGTCATTGACACCATGTATCGACGTGCTCATAAGAGGAAATCTTCGCCTAATTAATAGAAATATGTCGATGCTCTTGGGGATCCCTATCACGCCCAGTGATTTTACTGAATTGGAAAATTTGTCCACCCTTCCATAGACCATTCGGCGCGTCTGTAGCTAGAGATCTGTGAATTCTTCGATGATCTGCCCAGATCTTCCCTCACCTGAATATGTGTAACAGAGATTGCCAAATGCGCATATGGGTACAACATCAACATTCCTCACCTTTCTACATTCGCAGGAACTCACCATCTCCGTCTTCTCCAAATCCAACATCATGCTTGGTAACTTAAGATAGGTTGTTCATTCATATATATATATATATATAAGTTAGTTAATTTAAATCAATATAATACTTTAATTTAATATACTAAATTGATTATTTAGTATCAAATAAACTATAAAATTAAGTAAACATTAGCCCACATGGCATAGACGTAGAAGAGAAGGTGATAGGTTTTTGTTAAGGCACTTTGTGGTGTAAAGATCATCAATGCAAAAATTTAGCCATGTTAAGCACTGGTGTGGCCTAGGTCGGGTGCAATCGTGAGGTGATTTTGGCAACTTAGATGCCCCTGGGTCGCAACTACTCAAACTCGAGGTTAGGCGCACTAGTCATCTCAAGACTCACATAACCTAACAAAAAACCAAAACACATTATATAAACATAGAAATAAATAAATCTATATAACATTTCAACAAAAATATAAAATCATTGATAAAATCTTTTTTAATAAATTGATTTCTTATTATTTAAAATATGTTTTTAAAAACATTAATACGTTATGTATCTTAAAAATACCAAAATATTGTAATTTTACGTATTATATAATTCAAATTACTATTATAAAAAATCTCAAATAAATTAGATAATTCAAACTTAATATTAAAAAAAAAATGATTTTTTCACACAAATCCAATAAGAAAGTTTGAGAGGGGTTATAATTTCTTAAACAAACGAAAAATATTTTAAATATTTATTTTCATGAAAGTTAGGTGCCATTGAAGAATTGGACGTAGATATCGTACAAATCCAATAAGATAGTTTTAGACGAGGTTATAATTTGTTAAACAAATGAAAAATATTTTAAATATATATTTTCTTGAAAGTTAGATGCCATTGAAGAATTGCATGAGTGTTGTACTGTAGAGGAAGATGCAGCGTCAGTCATCATAATATTTTATTGACTGATTCATGTCTTGGAAAGATATCCAAGTCTTTGTTTTCTGCATGAAAATTTTCCATTCTCGGGACATCTTAAGTTTTTCCTCAAATGTATAGGTGAGGCCAAAACTTTTTGCCTTTGGATGGGTATAGATATCCTAGTTTAACATCTCTTTCATCCATTAATAATCTATTTTGTGCTTTTTACAACCATCCATTAGTGTGAAAAATTTATGCATTTCCAGGACTGGCGGCTTCTTGTAGTCATCTGGAATGGCACTGAACCGAGATTCAGGGATTAAGTCATTCATCTATTCAAGATAGCCTAGACCATATCTTGGCATGTTTGTTGGTCTCATTTTGCTAAACATTTCTGTAAGCCGAGGGTCTTCTTTTTCTAATGAAGGAAGTTCATGCATCATCATCACATGATTAGATTCATGTGGAAAAGGAATATCTGAGCATTTAGGATTTGGACATGGATTAACTGTAGTAGAAGGCGGGGCTTCTCCTGTCCTGGGATGATGATTTGCATGGATAACCATTTCAACAAGGCTACTTAAATTTACAAATGATTTGCATTCGAGACAGATGACTTCTAAAGAGGAAAAAATTATAAATTGAGCAAATTCAAACAGAGAAATATGTTTACAGGAATTTGAAGTGGAACTTGAACAAGCAGTATCAATGTAAAGGGGATCTCTGTACAATGGTGAGCTTTTACATGCTTGATCAATCCTTCTGCGGTCAATAGTTGATCTTCTAGGAAAAGAGAGAACGATGGAGGATTGGTCTTCTTTGATATTTGCAGAGGTTATATTTTTCATAGCAAGAGCCTTGGGATTTGAAACAACCCAATGTTCAGGGAAAGTAAGATCTTCCCATCTAATTGTTCGATGTTCTATCTTTTGGTTCTTTAAATCAGTTAGAACTACCACACTTGACTTTGAATCCTTACTGGGAGCATGGAGGACTACATGATATAGAGTATTTGTATGTCTGAAGCATCCTCGTGTCTGAATGGCAATGTTATGTCTTTTCTTTGACATATCAAATCCAGTGGTCTGGATCTACAACTGGAGAATGTTCTCGATTGTTTTGTCAAAGACATAGACTGAGAAATTCGGGTAACAATCGAAATATATAGGACCATTAGACAAAGGAGCCACAATACCTCCTATCAAGGAATTGGTATATTTATTATGAGTGAGGTCTCTGACTGTAGCGAGGACAAAAGTATTTGACCCTTGATGAGTCAAAGAATGGATTTTGATTCTAATGCAACCCAAATGTAGATATTGGGTCTTTAGCCTTTTTGCTTCTGCTTGGAGTTGTTTGGGATTCAAGAGTGGGATGGACTGTACACACTCAGAATTTTCTTGGATCTGACTTATAGATTCTTTTATAGAAATTCTAGTGGCAACCTTTAGATGAAAAACAAAAAGATCAGCATAAACTTTAGATGCATTTATACTAGGGAGTTTCCATCTGGCAAATGGATGTGACTCTTCATATTCTAATTCAGCTGAATTAATCACATGACTAGAAGCAGATGCAAACATATCCCTAAGGGGATTTTCTTCAGCTTTATCTTTCTCATCTAACTCTCGAAAGAAATAAATCTTCTGGTTGAATCCAAATATATATATATATATATATATATATATATATAATATATATATATATATATATATATTATATATATATATATATAAGAGTGATGTATTTTGAGTACTAACCTTCACGAACCAGATGATAACTTCTGGCTCTGATATGATATGATGGTCAATATTGACGTAGATAGGATGGTTAGTCCAAAAAACATCGCACTGTTAAACTGATTGCAATCTAAAGCAGTGGTTCTTGCAAGATGGATTGTCGCAGTTGATCTTCATGGATGTGGAAGTTTCTCGAGATAGGTTAATGTTCATGCATGAATATATTTGTGTAGTTTGATAGGCTAAATTTCATGTATGAATATATTAGTTTAATTAATAAATGAAATGGTCTTTTAAGGTTTTGGTTTGTTTTTTTGGGTAATTTTTTTTTCTTCAGATTTCATATAGATTTTAAAAAATTATAAGTTTTTAAGTTTTTTCATTTGTAAAGGTCAAATGTTTTAAGAGTTTTTTTTTACAGTTTTAAATCTATCTATACATTTAAAAGTGCATTTTAAATAACAAGAAACCATAATCTTGATTTACATAGTTTAACTATTAGATGAAATGACTATTTGTACCCATTTTTTCTTGTCAATTTTGCCTAAAATCCGATACATATTTTTTAAATCATAAGTTTAAGTTTTGCATTGGGTACAAAATTTTATATTCATAAGTTTAAGTTGTTGTGTTTTAGAAGTTTTTAGGGTGCTAAACCCATTTATGCATTCCAAAAGTGTATTTTAAATAACAAGAAATCTTAATCTAACAAAAAATAGTATTGTCAGATTATTGCCAAAAAACCCATTTCATCTATTAATTAAACTACACCTATAAACATTACATGTAATTAATATATACTTGACCAAGGATTATTAAATTGTAATATTCCTAATGGAAAATTTACAATGATAACAAAGTCATGCAAAGGTAATAATACAAAATTTTTCAAAAATGCATACAAATAAACTAGAAATATCTCCAAATCCACAAACTAACCAAGATTTTATTAATAATAGTGTTGTGGTACAAATGAGTTTTAGAAAATGCACTTGGGCTTGCACAAGGCAAGCTACAAGCACTAGGTGATGAATACAAGAAACTCAACAACTATAATAACAACTTCCTCTAGAAATTTGTGTCGCTGCTCTAAAACTACACGGTTGCTTGATTTTGCCCAATGGTTTTCCCACTCTAGAGTGCCTTGAAAATTCTATAAAATGAAGAGAGTGCTTCTTGCCCAAAACCAAGAAAAAGCCAGAAAGGATTTGGCCTATCTCCAAGTCAAAGTCGAACCCACAAAATGGTACAAATTCCCCAACTAACTCGCAATTCACCCTGCTATAAGAATTAGGATTTCAGGTTTGAATATCGCCCAAAAAATTCTATAAAATTATCTATAGACTCCTCTCAATAAACTCACAAAAACCCAAAAAGGGTTTTGGCCAAATCCACCAATCCTCGATGACCCCTAATAAGTGCAAATTGCCCAATTTGGCTAAAAAACACCCCACAAAACTAATATTGCCAAATTAAGACCAAATCCACCACTAGAAATCTCTCCCAACTTTGGCTAAATTCTCCCCTGAGGAATACCTCCAATCTCCGACCTTGATCTCTCCTCAACCTCTATTCCTCCAACCCCTGTGCACTTCTAGAAATGTAGAATTTCGGCCCTAAGAATTCCCTCAACTCAGCCCAGTCGCAATAACTTGCAAATATGCCCAATGGAAACTCTAAATTGAGTTCCCCAAATTACCTCACTAGGGAGACGCTCGAAGTTCTTCGAAATGAGGGTGGAATTCCCACTCAGAAATTTCTTGTGCTGAACAGCATGGTTGTCTTGCCTATGCAACTCAAGAGAGCTAATGTTGAATTGCCAAATGATCAAAGGTACCAAATGGGGGCCTCCAAGCTCTATTTATAATTGCTAGTCCTCTCCCTTGGTGGTCCCCACCTTCCACTAATAAAATATTACTTTGCCGCCATTATTCATTAAAATAATAATTCCACTTTTCTCCCACAAAATAATATTTTCTCCTTTTTATTTAATATCACAAAAAAATGGCAAAACTCCTGAGTGAATTTTGCATTCACAAAAATTTGGAACATTACAGTCTTCCCCCAAAAAATTGCTTGTCCTCAAGCAATATTTTGTTGCTCCAAACATTGGCATAGCCAATTCCAGGGTCCCAAATGTGCCACTGAACCACTCCTTATTGTTGAACATCCTGCCATACTAGTGACGATCCCCATGTCAACAACGAATCACCATATTCCAATGGAATATTTGAATGATCTCCCCCTGTAGAAAGCATCTTACCTATGAGAGTAGATGGACAACCAAATCCTGTTGTACTCGGATCCCATGCTAGTCTCACAAGGGTGCCACCATGTTGACGATGCACCACTCTGACTATGACAAACTTCCCATCATGCTCAAACTGTATCCTCCCCTCTTGAAACCTAATGGTGGGATATTTGTGAAGGCCATCTCCATGATGTCAATGTTTACCCATCCACTGTCAATCTCAATCCTGAGCAGCAACAGGATAAATCTACCTCGCCATACAATGGAGGTTTCAAAAATCTCCTATGCGTTACACCCAAGGTTTTCTAGATTACTCTCTCCCATGAACCTACTCATCATAGAATGGAGTGTCCTATCAATCAACTCAACCCCTGGATCCCATAACCAGACCTACTGCAACATAGCTCTAACAACTATTGGAATTTGTTTGTTCCTCATCCTTAATCCATGCATGAAACAACATCCAAATCATCTGTGCCTGTAAGTGATGTATAAGAAGGATAAGCACGTGAATCCCCATGGATACCATTGAGTATCACTCATCTGCGTCCCTGTTGATCCTGGGTGAAGTACACCTAAAGGTATACCTAGTGTCTCCGCCCATAAGTCTCCTTGGAGGAAACCCTCCAAGACCTTGCTATGCAACACCATATGCCCTTGCATCCCACCAAGTATCCCTGTAGTCCTCGACCTGGCACTGTACCCTACAACTTATCAACACTGGATACCCTGTGCTAATGATGTACCATCTTGTATCCTGCCTGTGTCACTGTATCTGGCTCTCCCCACATGTACGTGATGCGATGTGAGTTGCTCAATGCAAGCCAACATGCTACATCAAACAACCATGCATCTCCATGCTCCTCTGTAGGCCACTTCTCATCATTGCATACGTCTATACAACACTAGATTCTAGGTTCTAAAATTGGATCTGTATGCATTCGGTCGCATCCCTCTGCATAAGACTAGACTCTATGGTGTATCCTTGTGCACCCCTGGGTACCATTGCCTACTATCGTACCACATTGTATCATATGCCATCTTGCATGTGCCAACGCATCCACAAATCTACTAGTAATAATCCCTCCATGATGTGGGCTACATCTCCCCATCTTCCCTGAAAGACCTGAGCGGTTTGACTCCTCACATGCCAATGGGAATGACACTATTTTGCCTATCCTTAGTAGCTCTAGTGTCCAATATACCAATGAGAGAGCATCGTCTCCATGTAATTCCCAGTCCAGTGGTCTGCCAATGCCACCTCCTCCTACCAACTCTTGCCAGAGTAGGCTAATCAGCTTGTGACTCCATGCACAATCAATATGCCATGACAACTCATGAAATCTACCTGCTCCTCTGCCAATCCATATTGTCACTAGTGTTGTTAGGAACTCTGAAGGGGATATGAAAAGGTGTGTGCACCCAACCACCGAGTCCATCACGTAGCTGCTACCATGACCTACCGACTCCACGATGTGATGGAGAATCCCACCTGGATTCCAACAACAGTCTGGTGCTCGAGCCCCCGGGTAATCCACCACCTCCATTGAGTTGTGGCCATGGATGCATCTAACCTCCTAGGCAGCTCCACCAGATACCAACTCAATATCTCTTGCCATCCAACCCCAAGGGAAGGATCGAGAGCATAAACTCCTATACATGGAACTAACCCTCCATCCTGCTAAGGATGCACCCTGCGCAACTCATGTCGCCTCATCTCACAATACTGGTCAACACATAAAATATGTCGAGGTGACTCTGCGTCTCCCTCTCCAATGTGTAGGGGTAACCTGCTAGTGCTACTGGCCTATAATGTCTGAGTAGGGTTGCCCCATTGCTCCAATGTGCACTCCAACTGAACCATTAGGGAACCCAACCATTCCCCAATGTCAACAATTTGGTCGCTGACTCAACACAAACCACTCTCGTGCCCTCCAAATCCTCGTTCTGCTGTAGAATGGCCTCTCGCACTATCATGGCCTTCTTTCCCAACTCTAGAAGGCTAGCCTGGAATTGATGAAATTGTGGAGGGCGGTTATCCTCTATAAACTCAGTCACTACTCTGGACCCCACCGTCTCTTATGGTACCTCCTCATTGACAAGTATGCCTCCAAGCACCTCATCAACATATTGTGGGCAACCATCATCTAGAAACTGGGTCATAGCACTGGGTCACTCATCAACTGTTGGCATCTCATCAATAGATGGCCCTCCAAGTGTATGCTTTACTCCCTCAATCGAGGTGTTAGTTGGAGCTACCAAAGAGGCCTCCAACAATGGTGACTCCTGCGCCACACTGGGTATATCGATGTGCCCCTCACCATCCTGCGTGTTCTCCTGCTCAACCTCCTCCTTGAGCTTCTAACATCTAAAGCCCTGTCTCCACTAGTAAAATGCCTCCTGGTCTCATCCTCTAGCTTTCCTAGTCCTATCCACTCCCTTTGAGGGTGTCTGGTGTCCTTTCGATCAAATCTCTCCTCGAGCCTCTATGTGAACTCTTTGTAGGATGCGATACATACATGACCCAAAGGGATCAACCCTTGGTACCACCATTCCATAGCATCTCCATCCAAGTTCAAAGTGGCATGTTTAATAACGTTCGCCTCCCTCATGGGGTTTAGCCAGAAATATGTGCCCAATTCTTATACCCATTTTCTGACAGAACTCCTAGCTAAACCATCAAAGTTGGTGAGGGTCATTTTTCCCTCAATGATACTCACTCTCCCTTGAGCCATGAGTTTGTATATAGTTCACCCATCACAGTGCATACATGCCCAAATCTTCCATGATCTTGATGGCTACTCCACAACTAGCCAAGATCATGCTCTGATACCACTGTAATATTCCTAATGGAAATTTTACAATGATAACAAATTCCTGTAAAGATAATAACACAAAATTTTTCAAAAATGCATACACATAAACTAGAAATATCTCCAAATCCACAAACTGGCCAAGATTTTATTAATAATAGTGTTGTGGTACAAATGAGTTGGATACAATGCATTTGGGCCTGCACAAGGCAAGCTATAAGCACCAGGTGATGAATACAAGAAAGCTCAACAACTATAATAACAAGATCCTCTAGAAAACTACGTCACTGCTCCAAAACTACACTACTGCTTGACTTCTCCCCTTGATTTTCCCACTCTAGATTGCCTAGAAAATTCTATAAAATTAGGAGAGTGCTCCTTGCCCGAAACCCAGAAAAACCCAGAAAGAGTTTGGCCTATCTCCAAGTCAACATCGAACCCACAAAATAGTGCAAATTCCCTAGCTAACTAACAATTTGCTCTGCTATAAGAATTAGGATTTCAGGTCCAAATATTACCCAAATTTTTTTGTAAAATTATCTATAGACTCCTCTCAATAAACCCACAAAAATCCAGAAAGGGTTTTGGTTGAATCAACCAATCCCCGGTGACCCCCAATAAGTGCAAATTGCCCAATTTGGTCAAAAACGCCCCACAAAACTAATATTGTTGAATTAAGCCCAAATCCACCGCTGGAAATCTCTCCCAACCTTGGCTAAATTCTCCCCTGAGGAATACCTCCAATCTCCGACCTTTATCTCTCCTCAACCTCTATTCCTTCAATCCTTGTGCACTTCCAAAAATGTAGAATTTTGGCCCCAAGAATTCTCTCAACTCACACCAGCTGCAATAACTTGCAAATATGCCTAATGGAAACTCTAAATTGAGCTCCCCAAATTGCCTCGCTAGGAAGACAATTGAAGTTCTCCGAAATGAGGGTGGAATTCCCACTCATAAATTCCTTGTGCTGAACAACACGGTTGTCTTGGCTAAGCAGCTCAAGAGAACTAATGTTGAATTGTCAAATGATCAAAGGTACCAAATGGAGACCTCCAAGCTCTATTTATAATCGCTAGTCCTCTCCCTTGGTGGTCCCCACCTTCCACTAATAAAATATTACTTTGCTGTCATTCTTCATTAAAATAATAATTTCCACTTTTCTCCCACAAAACAATATTTTCTCCTTTTTATTTAATATCACAAAAAATTGGCAAAACTCCTTAGTGAATTTTGCACTCACAAAATTTGGGAACATTACATAAATGAATGCATTTAACGCTTTCACTCCATGTTGGTCACTGTCAACGTTATCACAAATTATTAAATGTGGCGATTGATGAACACTTCACCACAGACCATTAAATTTATCCACTTAAAAGTTGCATTTTATGCTTGTCTGACCGATCGTGAAAGACATCAAACATTAACAACCATGCACTAAGCTAATGATTAGCTTATTTAGTGCATGGTCATAGTTGTATATGGACATAGATGGTAGAACAAGCACTCTGACACCCCTTGCATATCAACATGTTTCTCTGTCAAACACTTTCTAGTTAAAGGTTAAGTGAATGAATTATTACTGGCCTATTTACGTACTTATGACACAAGGAATTCATCATCCATGGCATGGCTTACAGTACATAGATCCACCATACTGAGGATGGATACATAATTTTGAATTTTCCTGTCCATATTTTACATTTTGAATTTGCTCGCCTACTCTATTTCATTTTGATCTGTTTGATTTCTAATTGCATGAGATAGTGGAATGACTTCCATAAGCGTTTGATAAGAAGGAAAACAACTATTGAACATCATGGCATTGAAGTGTTTGGATTGTGCTCATGTACGCATGCACTCAATAAAGTGCTAAAGTCTTATGGCCCCAACTTACAAAACTACTTTTATTACTTACTCACTCAATAACAGTTATTCACTAATTTTGGATAGAGGACAACTTGCTTGGATTAGATTGCACCAAAGGGAATAGTGTTTCCAACTTAAACATCAACACAATATTTTTTTTTATTAGCACAATTATCTTAGTAAATGTGATTAATAAGGTCGATCAACGTCATTTTCATTATTTAAAATGCAGTTAACATCTATAAATATGGTTGGCATCAGAAAATTCTCAAACTTTTTACAAATTACATATCCAAAATTAACAATTTCAAAAAGATCCATACCAAATTTTAAATAAAGTAAAAAATTCTAATTGTTAAACAACTAATTATAAAACTACTAAATTATAATTACTTTTAAATAATAATTATTATTAACATTTTAAAAAATCAACTAAATTATAAATTACTTTTAAATAATAATATTATTATACATTTAAAAAAACCATGTAATAAGATTTTTAAACACGGGGATTCAACTTCACTTTACCATATTTGCAAATAAGCTTTGTTAAAATACCATGGATTATGAATACCACATGCCCCAGAAAACCATAACACTTGGTAATATGACATTTTATTTAATTAATCAAAGAGCATAGTTTTTTTTCCAAAGAAAAAATCGAAACTTTTTATTAAGATCATAAAAAGTTTACATTGCAAATGCAGGTGCATCCCTTAACAAAAACTGAGATATTCCCATGACTGTTTTTATAAAAAAACTGCTGTCTTTTGAGCTCATTCGTTCACTGAAAAAGGCGCTTGTGCTGTTCTATTTGACTCTGATCCGAGTTAACTGAGGGGCCGCGTTCTTTCCCTATGAACATATAACTGTTCACAAAAGAGATTGATTTCCAGCATACCGACCTCCTCAAAAATAAAGGGAGGCAGCCCGTCATTGAAAAACGAAAACTGTTCCGTTATGTCTTAAGGAGGGTATGCAGATACAGAAAAAATGTAAATAAAAGTGAGGAAAAACGAAAGGATGCTGCCCAGAAGTTAGATGACCTGGTTGTAGGGCGGCTGATCAGATCTACTGGTCTGGTCTTGAGCCTCTTCAATGATCTTCCAGCTGCCCAGAACCTGTGAGAGACCATCTTTGGAAAGCTTGTCCGCAGATTCATTCCTTTCCTTGAAGATATGTCGAAGAGAGAAAACGTGAAAATGAGATTTGAGCCTCAAAATTTCTCCCAAGATTTGTTTTAATATTAAGTTTCTGCAGGTACTTTGTCCATTAACCCATCTGATCACGTTTTGAGAGTCCCCAAAAATTTGAATTGAAAAGGTGTGCCTTTGAATGAGCCAACATATAAGGAATTTTAGTGCAAGAAGTTCAGCAAAATTATTAGAGCCTGTTCCTAGACCCACAGAGGCTTTTAGAACATGAGTAGATGACTCGTAGATGACCAAACCAGCTCCAGCTATATTGTTTTGAGAAGCACCATCGAAAAAAGCCCAGGGGATTCCTTCTGAGATCTGTAAATCTGGAATAATTCTTTGAGAGTGGGCTTCCTTAGGTTCAGGGATACAGGAAAAAATGGCAGTGCTCTGAGATGCAGTCATAGCTGAGGGGGTACTCTTATCTTGGAAAATACTCTTGTTTCTGGCTATCCAGATGCCCCAACTGATAATGAGAGGGAGGTTTCGCAGATTCCCATTTGGATGAGATTGCCACCACTTCTGCCAAGCTTCTTGAATATTGCTACCTTCCCATTCAAGTTTTTTGTTCAACAGTTTCCCAACCTCGCCCCATAAATTGATAACTTCTGGGCACCTTAGGAAAAGGTGATTGATTGTTTCTGCTTCTGATTTGCACAAGGTACATCTCCCAGGCCCATGCATGAATCTGGCTTGCAGAATGTCCCAGGTTGGGATTTTGCTATTTAGGATGCACCAGAAGAGAATTTTTTACTTTGGGGGGCTCTTAAGTTTCCAAAGCTGCTTGGACCACCACCCCGGGTTTCCCCAACCTTTTCTTGACATAAGGAAAGTGTAACCACTCTTTGGAGTGTATTCCCCAGAATCTGAGTGAGCCCAGATTAACTCATCCTGACTATCACTTAGCCGAACATTAGATCTGAAAAGTTCCTGTGTAAACGCACTCCATTCATTCCTCCATCTTTGCTCTAATTCCAATTCATCTTCGTTCTTCCAAGCTTGACCCCAGATAGATGATGTGCCCGGACTTGCCACTTGATTTAAATATAAAAGCCCTTTTGCCTCTAGCTGTTGAACCAGTCCTGGGGAGAGAGCATAGTTTTCGTTACAACCGATCCAGGGATCCTTCCCTATCTTTACCTTTTCTCCTTTTCCAACCTTCCAAGCAAGGCCTTGTTCAATCACCTTAAAAGACTCCAGAGTTGCTTTCCAGATTGCCGACACGTTCTTATGGCTCTTTACTGGGTTCCTGATCCAGACTTCTAGAGGAGTTGGATCAATATATTTTCTCTTTACTGTTTTGGTCCAGAGATTTTCCATCTTAATGAGGCGCCACCCTGATTTAGCTGCAAATGAAAGTCTGAAGTCAGGAAGGCTTTTTATCCCCCAACCGCCCCATTCTTTTGGTCTTGCCACTTTTTCCCAGGCAACCCATGGGAGAACCGACGATTCTTTTGATCCTGCCCACAAAAATCTGCTACAGATTCTCCTGATTTTCTCCAGCACACCTTTGGGAACCCATGTTAGAGCTGCCCAGTAAACTGGGATGGCTAATAATACAGATTTTATCAGGGTCAATCTTCCTGCCCTGGAAAGCCATTTAAAGCTCCAGTGGCTGATTTTTGCTTCAATCTTTGCAATAAGCCAGGACCAGTCCTCCTTCCTGTAATCATTTGGCTTCAACCAGAATCCCAGATACTTAAAAGGAGAGACCATGTTACACATTTCAAAAGGGAAATAAAAACTGAACTGCTCCTTTTCTAGTCTATTTAGGCCTTCCACTATGATTTGAGATTTTCTGGGGTTGATCTGCATACCTGTATCTTTCAAAAAGAGTTCAAAGATATTTTTTAACTCTTTTAATTCATTGATGGAGCCATTAGTAAACACCAGAATATCATCTACAAAGAGTAGGTGTGAAATGAACAGATTTACCGCTGCCTCTATACCTTTTATTTTACCTTCCCTTCTGCTTTTATGGATCAGCTGGCTTAGACCTTCAGCCACTAAGAGAAAAAGTAAGGGGGACAAAGGGCATCCTTGTCTCAACCCTTTTTGTCCTTTAAAAAAAGGGGTGGCAGCTCCATTTATGAGGATTGCATAACTGACATCTGTGATACACCCCATTATCCAATTGACGAAGTCCACTTTGAAGCCGAGGTGTGTTAGAAGCAAACGGATATAAGACCAATTTATCCTGTCTTATGCCTTTGATAGGTCAATTTTGATAACAGCTCCCTTCTTGTTTTTCATCTTCACACTGTGGAGAACCTCCTGAGCCACCCTTATTGCTTCATGAATTTGTCTCCCATTCAGAAATCCAAATTGTTCCGGAGAGATGTGCCTTGAAAGAATTGGTTTAATCCTGAGCGCTATCACTTTTGCAATTACTTTGTAAATGTTGTTGCATAAAGAAATGGGTCTAAAGTCCTCGAAAGATTCCGGTGCTTCCTTTTTTGGGATGAGAGCAATGAAAGTTGCATTGAATGGACTATAGATTTCTCCCTTTAATCTTGACTCCTCCACTACTTCTGTGATTTCTTCTCCTATCTGCTCAAAGAAGTGCAAGAAAAGTTCTACTGACCAGCCATCCGGCCCGGGGCTTTTCTCTTTTGCCATGGATTTTATGACACCTTCCACTTCCTCTTTCGAAACAGGTTCCATTAGAGAGTCCGCTTCTTCCTCCTCCACATATCAGTGAAAGCTTTGCGCAGTTTGGATGACTTCCGCAATGGTGATCTCGCCATTGTCTTTGAAAAGGGATTTGAAGTGGTTCATTCCCAGGGATGAAAGAGCTTCAAAGGTCTTTGCCTCCCTTCCTTCTTCGGTCAGTAATTGCCAAATGGTGTTTGCGCTTTTCCTTCCCTTTGCATAGTTGTGGAAGAAACTAGTATTTTCGTCCCCTGCTTTGAGCCAGATAGCTCTACTTTTAAGTCTCCATTCTTCCTCTTTTGCCAGCAGAATTTGATTCTTTTGCTTTTCCAGATCTACAATTTTCTTCTTTGATTCAAGATTCGCGTATCCATCCTCTTCTATGCTTTCAAGCTTCTGGAGTTCCTCTGAAATCTTGGTTAGGTCCTCGTTCTGCTTTAATTTCCTGTCCTTTGCCCATAAAATTGTTGCCTTCTTCAGTCTTTTGAGATTTTCCATAAAGAGAAATCCCTTATTCTCCTGAGATCCTCTGGCAGCATGTAACCATGTTTCTTGGAATAATTTGTTGTAGGATTCTTCTTGAAGCCAAGAAGCATTGAATTTGAATGGTGCTGGAGGTTTTGGGGGGACTTTTGCCAGCTCAAGAAAAATCGGAAAATGATCCGAAGGACCCCATTCTTCCACCCATTGCCTGAATAACGAAATAGCAGCTGATAAAGCCTCATTAATTAAGAATCAATCTAGTCTCTTCGCCACCCTGGCCTCTCCGACTCTTCTGTTCCTCCACGTTGGTTTCAGCTTGATGAGCTTAGCTTCCATGAGGTTGTTTGAGGCTAGAGCATTTATAAAGAAGTCTGATTGCGGATCCTCTCTAGCAGCGGGACCCAGGCTTCCGCTCTGTCTAGAGAGAAGTTTAGATCTCCTCCCATCACCAAAGAGTTATTCTTCATAAAAGATTTCTCCAACAGATCGTTCCAGAAAGGAATTCTTCCTTGACATGGCCCATAGATGTTAATGATAGTTAGGGGAAAATCAAAATCAGTGGACTGACACTCTATCCCCAACACTTGCTTCATTCCCCAATGGTTCCAGATCTTAATTTTACCTTCTCTGATTCCAACAGCCAATCCTCCTGAGTGGCCATTAGAATCTATTGCTGAAAAAGTCCAACCTGGAAGGAGGGCGTTAAGCATTGATTCAATGTCCGCCCCTTTCCCCAGGGTCTCCTGAAGAAGTAAAACGTCCGCCTTTGAGTTCATCACAATCTCCCTGAGAGCCAGTTTTTTGGGCTTACTGGCTAAACCCCTACAGTTCCAGGAGGAGATTATCATTTGTAAACGGAAGCGGGGGCTTGCACTGCTCTAAGTGCCCCTGTGATTGAAAGTTGTTTCCCGTCTGCTACATCGTGGATGGCCTGAACTTGTGCCACCGAGAGCCTTGATTTCCTACCCCTTTTTTTCCCCTGCTGGCTTAGGGAGGAAGATGGCTCGATGCCCCCCACAGCAGATATCGGACCATGCTTATTCACAAGAGAGCGAAGGTTGTAAGGGCATGGAGGTTGCTGAGGCAGAAAGGGGGATTCAAGGCAGTGCCCAACGCGATTCAAATCCAGGGAAGGGATAGCTTCAGATAAGCTATCAATACAAGTTTTCATAATGCCCGCATCCACCTTTTGATTGGTCTGGTTTGGGGGCGGGCTTGATGAGGTCACTTCGGCAGCCTTCTTTGAATCCCCTGGTTCCAGTCCCGCTTCGATCGACTCCTGCAGTTGTGCCTGGGGGTCTGCTTCCTGGTCCTTGCTCCCTTGCTGCATATCTAACACCGTAGATTTCTCTTCCTGGGCTACTGATTTCTCCTTATTTGGTTGATCCTGAGTGTGCTTGTAGGTCTTATCCGTTCTCTCCAGCGATCTCTGGGACCTTCTCCTCCGACTTCCTAAGGGGCAATCCTTAGCCAAGTGCCCGTACTCATGGCATCTGTGACAGCGGAACGGCAGGTATTCGTAGTCCAAGATTTGTTCAAACACATAATCCTTATATTGAAGGATGATTTTCTCGGCCAATCCTCCACTGGGTCTAAGATTAACCAGGATCCTCGCCATTGCCCTGTTGTGTGTTTCCTGGAAAGACATGTCTGCCTCCAAGTAAGAACCCAGCCGGTTCCCCATCGCCTTAAACACCGATTCAACCCAAAGGAATGAAGGCAGCCCTGGCGCTCTAACCCAAACCGGGAAGACATCGGCCTTTTCGTGGATAGCATCAAACATGGGGCTCCAGTTTTTGAACAGCACCGGAATGTTCTCGATCGACCAATGCCTCTTCAGTACCCAATCAGCTGCCTCTCTGTTCTCAAATCGGACTGAGAACCATCCTTTTGCTAAGGTCTGCACTTGAAAATCTCTGATTAAATCTGAATGCCACTTCTGCATGCCCCAGGTTTGGATGTATACAGGCGAGAGTTTCTTCCCTCTAACTCTGCCTACCAGGGTGCATTCAGCGACCTCCAAAACTTCTTCGATCTGGACATCCATGCCCAGCACTAAGTCCCCTTCTACTCCTTGGGATTTAATCAGTTTCTGCTTTTTCCTTTGCCCTTCTGCTGGTTTTGCTCCTCTTTCAGGTACTCTAAGGGCTTCGTTCCTTAGCTGCCCTCTATGCACATCTGGCCCGGGGATCTGGGGGAAAAGATCTGATTCCAGGCAAGTATCCTTCGTATACGAAAGAGGGGGATGGTGGTTTTCGAACAGAGGCTGATTATTTACCTGGCCTTTCTGGATTGAACGTCTGTCTTCTTCCCTAGACACCTGAAGATCTACGTGAATCTGGTCCCCCTCTCCGTCTCTTTTGTGCATCCCCTGCTCGATCTATGGATCTGATGCTGTTTCTTGCCTTCCAGGTGCACTAATACCTTCTCAAGCGAATCCTTGGCCTCGACTGAGTGGGTATGGGTCGATCTGTCGGAGTCCGAGCAGTACGGGGAAGGTGCTGGGGTTTCCACCGATCCAAAATACCGAGCAACGTTCTCAGATGTTGGGGCTTTCCCCCAGACAGTGAGAATATCTTCCTTCGCTGGATCGAGGTCGATGCCCTCCTCCAGACTAACCATGATTACTGAGCAGGTTATGAAACTTTGTCGGCTGGTCGGTCACTGAGAAATCGATGTCAGAAGAGACCTAATCCTATTCCCCAAGAAGAATTTACCAGGATTTTTGCCGTTGTTGACCTTCGGGTATCTGATCTTCACAGGTCGTGGGCCTCCACCAATCCTTCCCAACCTTCGTTGTATTTTAATGACAGTCTGCTGCTCTGCGCCTCGTCCATTGGAGATGGCCCTGTCCTCGGCCCTACGGCCTAAGACTGGCTCAAACCTTGCTTCCCGCACCTACCTGCTGCTGCGCTCCTTCGGCCCCCAATCGGTTCCAAAATCAATCAAAGAGCATAGTTATCTTGGAGGTAAGTCTTAATTTTTTGTTTGTGTATACTACCAATAATATTCTACATCATTCTATGGAGGTTGAATCCCTATCATCCACCTAATAATTTTGCATAATTAAATTAAAATTCTAAAAATCTTATTCAAAAATATAAACCCCAATTAACATAATTATCAACAAGAGTTGAATGTAGCAAATGTCCATGGGTTTACAAATAATGCAAGTTAAAAAAAAAAAAAAAATCAAAATTTAAGATTGTCAGTTGCAACTTTATCTCGCCTCGGCAAGCTTATATCGTGGATTCATGTTTTTCACTAAGCTTTGGCGGAAACACTATGTGGCCAAGTGCTATGTCCAAGGCCCACTCTATAGGAGTTAATCTATCTTGGCTTAGAATTTTACCTCACGACCTCATCTCTAACACTTCCCACCTCCCGAAACATTATTTTCCACTAAAGTCGTAAATATGCACACAGATGATAACAAAGGATGCAGAAGGAGCAAAATGAATGCACAAATATTGTGGCAATGTCCATTAAATGATTTGCATTACAGTCTTTATAAAAATAGTGAGCATGAAATGATTGTTTTAGAGATTTGGTTTTCTTCCCATGAATGATTTATTTCTTAATTAACATTATTAAATGACATTATTTATCACATTAAAATATAAGAAACCAATTAATGAATAATATAATATCATTGTTTCTACAACCCCAAGGGATAGCCCAATTGGTTGAGTTCTTGTTACTAATTACCTCACCTATTGAGAGGTGACGAGGTCAAATCTCCTCGACGCCCCTGGGGTTTAGGCCTTGCTAGTTTGGCCAACGGGTAGATCCCTTTGAATTGATCTACTTGAATTTTTCCATGGATGTAGCGACCACTCAATGTCTGTGAACCACCTTTAAAAAAATATCATTGTTTCTATAATCATGCAAAATTGGAATTTGACTAGAAAAATGGTTGTTATAAGTTGTTTTTCCAATCAAATGCAATTAAAATTCTTATCTCACCCATCTCACCAAACAATCATTTAAGTCCCTCAAACATATCTTTGATGGTTAATGACTTTCCTAAAACATCATTAATGTTTCCATATAACTTAGATATGATGTGTAGAATCCAACACATATAAACTATAAAATATTATATATTAACCACTATACACAGTTTATGAATTGTAATAGTTAAGTGGCATGAAAATATATGGTGATTAATGAATAAATAGAAAATAGAATAAATCAAAATTTAAGATTATCAACTGCGACTTTATCTCGACTCGACGAACTTATATTGCGATTTTATGTTTTGCACTAAGCTTTGGTGGAAACACTATGTGTCCAAGGCCTACTCTAAAGGAGTTAATCTATCTTGGCTCAACGTTTTACCTCGAAACCTCCTCCCTAACACTTTCCACCTACTAAGACCGAGATTGGGATGACAATCAACAATGATTTTCTCTCTCGTCCCCGTTACTAGACTAATCTCGCTCCTCAGTGGTATTTCGCCTTCCACAATTTGCCTACCCTTCTTGACGTCTGAAAACCAAGATGGGAGTTGATGAGGAAAAGGGGTGATGACTCTGTTAATTAATGTATCGCCCAAAATATCTCGAATCAGCTTGCGACAAGGGGAGTTTCTCATTACTTTAAGAAATGCAGGATAGTTAAAGGATCGAGATGGAGACAGGAACAAACAAAAAAATGTTCCCCTATCTAACTGATCCTCTGCATGTTTACATGCATTGTAACCACTTAGATAACCTAAAGGCCCAAGAAATGAATAAGGCGCAAAAGGGTTTATCTTTCCCCGGTTGATTCACATAGATATTTCAAATGTATCAAACTCGATTATACTAGGGAAACACAAGACATACTAGCGCATATATTAATTACACACACTTTTAATAGAGATTAGAGGAACAATTTTACATGGATTATGAGGGTTTTACATAGACACATTTTCACATGAAATCCACCTTTCCATTAGCTTGAATTCATATCTAACCGCTTGGCTTAATAACTTTTTGTTTTCTTAAAAACATCTGTCTGCCCACCCCTCCTTTTTCCTTTTGAAACAAATGGACCCAAAGATAGCTTTCACGATTTTGATGTGCATGCTTATTCAAAAGAGGGAATGAAACAGAGCAAAAGAGTCTCATTGTGTTTGTTGGAGGATAAGAGATCTACCTTGCAGAAATAGGGGAGCATCATGTGGGGTTGGGATTCCGTCTGTTCTAAACCTTGAAAAATTGACAAAGTAGGGCGAGAGGATGTTCTTGCAAACTTGAAGCATTACACACCGGATAAAAAACAATCACAACATGTAGTCAAGTATTGTACTGGCAGTTTATCCAGAAGATATCCAGTAGAAAAAATCAACGAATTAATGTAGTAGGAATATCGTGCAACAAGACTATCGTCATCCCGACACCCCATGTATGACACAAACACTGAGGCATGATGCATGCCTCTCTCCTCCAATCAAATGAGGAATAAATTGCTTTTAAAAATATCTATCTATCTATCTATCTATCTTTCTATATATATATATATATATTTTCTAATGTTGGACATTAAAACATTGAAATATTGTGTTGTTGTACAAAGATAGTAATAGACCAAAATGGATGTTATATGTCCCAGGGACATAATAATTTTGAGTTTATTTAATGATATATTTTCAAATAATTAATTTAATTAATTCGATCTAGAGAGTAAAAGTTCTATCTATTATATTATTGTATGGTTTTCTTGTCTAACCATTAAAGTGATAACAAAACTTTAGATAACCACCATGATTACATCATAAATAAAAAATTTAAAGATAAAAATAACCTTTTCCTTTTAATATTTTCAATTTGTGTTGTGATTGTTTACGACTTTTTCTTTTTTTCTTTTTCCACATGTCGAAAATGCTCAAACTTTGCTTAAGGGATACACAACACATGAATAAGTATAACATTTAGAAATTTCAATGGTTGTTGTGTGTACCAACAACCCAACTTGCTCACACATTGACATTATGATAAAATCAACCATTTCATTAAATATTGATAAAACAAAGTTGTCATTTTAGTTGTGGAATGTGTTTAATGTTGAATACTTATCTGCAAAACTAGAAATAATGAGATGACAAAATAATATATATTGAAACTTGAGTGTCATAGTCTAGGCATGCTACATGTTGAACTTTAGAAAAAAGTAGTCTAGATATGCCAAATGTTGAAATTTGGGAAAAAATAACTACAATGTTATTTCTACAAAATAATTTGTATTAAAGATAGAACTTAGGCTTCCATAAAGTTGTCATATTACCATGAAATATGCTTTAATATTGAATACTTATCTCGAAAATGATTATAGTAGATAAGTAAATAAAATCCATTTAACGTAAATAGGAGTTAAAATTAAATAATATTTATAATCTTTAATGTACTAGATATATTATTGAACTTGCTATATTATTACAATACTGCGAATCAATATGGTGTAACCCAGCCCACTTAGCATACGCTTTACACTTTACACGCGGAGGAAATAGTACACGTGGCAAATAAAAATCTTATGTCCGCGGGATTTTTGTGAAGGTTGGTAGCTTGAGAGTTAATGCAGGGAGTAAATGCCCTATACTCCGCCTCGAACTGCTCCCGTTTTCCCTTCGCGCCTTAGCCCTAGTTCATTATGGCACTTTCTTGATTGTTCCTTCGTTGTTTTCGCTCTGAGGTTTTCTGTTCTAGTCGAGGGTTTCTTTGTTTCTTTGGTAGAATGCTGTATGCTCTGCTCTGTTGGTATGTTCGCCTCCTCGTGCTGGCAAAAACTCGACTCCTCCTCTATTCAACCTGCTTGCAAGTTTAATGGCAATGGTATTTGGTTTTGATGGCTATTCAGCCTGGTTCCGTGGCTTGACTTCGGTGAGTAATTTTATTCTTTCCTTCCTTATATGCGCGGATTCCTTAAAGTATTGTTAAGCACTGGTTGCTGGTTATTATATCTTGCTGTCTGTGTGTATCTCGTGGTTCTTGGTCGAGGTTTTGGTAGTCGTCACTAGAAATCACTGTGGTTTTGCTGTGTTTTTCCCGGAACCTTGTTGTCTCTGGTTCGAATCTAGTTGAGTATTATTTGCTTGCTGTTGGTTGGGTCTCTCACAGTGCGGCACTGTATTTGCCTTCGAGCACAGGACCTTTCGAGCGCACGTCCTTCGTTTAGAATAGGTAAATACTCCTGTCCTTGTTTCAATATGGCTCGCCTTCTCGTTCTGGAACCAACCCACTTTGTTCCTTTGGTGTGCAGTCACTCAAACTCTTTAGGATGTCACACGGTTGCACTCGACTGCGCTCTCTAGGTAATTTCACTGTATTTCTATTTCTCCACAGGCATTCGCACTTGTTCTTGGATTTCCCATCGTCACTTTCGTTGTAATGTCAATGTGTTAATGTTTGCAGGTCGCTGTTGGCAACCTGGGCGGCGTATCCTCTAGTGTTTAGCTTGTACAGTCGTTTCTTTTCTTGGGTAGGCCTGAAACCCAAACGTCTGGTTGTAGTTTTGATTAATGTTAGGGTTCTATGTTCTTTGTTCAAGTCCTTCGGTCGCTGTATGAATTTGACTCGGCTGTAATTATTCTGTTTTCTCCTGTATTAAGTGTTACAAGAGATAGGAACCATTGTTGGTTGGTTTTGTCAAACCCTAGTTCGGGGTTTCTGGTTTGTAAGGCTTTTCCGACTATATGTCGTACTCTGCTCTATGTATGGTAACATACTTTGTTGTTCACAGTATCGTTTTGGATTTACCAATGATCACTGTAACTGTGGTCCTTTGAGTTTCTAAATGAAATTTATGAATGGAAAAAGAAAATGTACAGCGTCGTTACCTTTTTGCATTTGTACTCCATCTCTGTTTGTTGGTTGTTCTTTATGTCTTCGAACACTGGAAAATGGTTGATGCTTATACGCAATTCCCTCACCTTCGATTTCTGGATGTTATATGCTGGGATTCTTATTCAACTGTGTGCGAAATGAATGTATGGTTGTCGGTCATTTGTGACTGTAGATTACTGAGACTTCGTCTGGTTGTTTAATATTTGACTGTAACTCGTATTTGAATACTTGCAATAACAATTTGATAAATATTATCTGTATGGTAGTTTATCAGGCTGTAAAGAAAGAAAATTCACTTAGGCAAATATTTATAAAGATGGTACATATGGACAAATAACTTTCTGTTTGAATGCTCTGACTGTTTCTATTTCTTTTTTCTTATCATTCAACTCAACTCAACTCAACTGAACTGAACCCCTCTCTGTTACATTTGATTTGTTTTTATACCTCTCTATTTTCAGTTGATTTTTACAGTTAATCCAATTGATACAGAATATGGTTACAGAAATATTATTTTTGTTAATAACTATAATCACTTGCCATTCCAAGACTTGGAGGAACAGTTGGTTCTTATTTCCCTAATTTAACGGACCATTCCTTAACTAATAACTGAGCTACAGTAATTCTAACTGAAATAAAAAGAAATGTCTAAATTCACTGACTTTGTAAAACAAATTAAAAGAAAAATTAGTACAGTAAAAAATTAAACAGTCCAATCGATCAATAGCCTTTGAACCTGGTTGGAATTCTTTTTGCCCAATTACGATGAGCTGGATGCTCCTGCATCAGGCTCCCGGGGTGAAAAGAGATCATGACTCCGATTCATGAGCTCCTCGACCGACGTTCCTGTTCGTCCAATCTGCGTGGCATCAAGCCATGAACTGTCCTCAATCGGACGGTTCTTCCACTTGACCAGGTACTGAAAATAATTTTTCCGCCGAGTACGTCTAACTACCTGAGTTTCGAGGATGCCTTCAATCTCAGGGGGTTGGACATAAGGCATCTGTCTTTTCCAAGTTTCTCCGTCTTCCTGGGTGTTCCGCGTGGATTGTCCGGGTCCATCTTTCTTTTCCTCCATCAGATCGCCTGTATACGGAAACATATCTGCCACATTGAAGATAGGTGATATGCCTATTCCGGGTGGTAGTTGTATTTCGTAGGCATTTGCCGAAAATTTTCGCAAGATCTTACAAGGCCCTATCTTTTTGTACTTTAGTTTATTGTACGTACCCTTAGGGAAACGTTCCTTACGCAAGTGTACTAGGACTTCGTCCCCTACCTCAAAATGAACTTCTCTTCTCTTTAGATCTGCATGTTGTTTATATTTTGAGCTGTTGTCCTGTAATTTTGCTTTCACCTGTTCGTGTAAATCCCTCATTGCATTAGCAAAATATTCTCCATCCGCACTCCGTCGTTCCTGTAAACCAAGATCCCGAAGTTCATGCACTCCACGAGGGTGCATGCCATATAGGATCTGAAAGGGACTGAGACCCGTGCTACGATTTGGCGAATCGTTGTAAGCAAACTCTGCTTGCGCTAGAACTCGGTCCCACATCCGAGAATTCTCCCCGACTAAGCTACGTAACGGATTTCCCAAACTTCTGTTCACAACCTCTGTCTGCCCGTCGGTTTGTGGGTGATAAGCAGAACTGTAGCTTAATTGGGTGTTCATTTTTTTCCATAAGGTACGCCAAAAATGTCCTGTGAACTTCACGTCTCTGTCTGATAGGATGGTTGTTGGTAACCCATGTAACCTGACAATCTCATTAAAAAACAAGTGGGCCACGTGAGTGGCGTCACTAGTTTTTCGACAAGGTATGAAATGTGCCATTTTTTAGAAACGATCCACCACTACCATCATTGAATCATAACCTTTATGCGTTTTTGGCAGTCGTAAAACAAAATCTAGACTAACAGAATCCCATGGTCTGCCTGGAACAGGTAATGGCGTATATAATCCAGTGTTCTGGCTGTGTCACTTCGCTAATTGACACACCTCACACTTAGTCACAAAACGTTATACGTCTCATCGCATTCTTGGCCAAAAATAGAAATGACTAAGTTTCTCCAAGGTCTTATCTATAGCAAAGTGTCCAGCCAAACCCCCGCTGTGTTTTTCGCGAATAATATTCTCCCTCATGGAACAGTTGGGGATACACAGTTGTCCTCCCTTAAATAGAAATTTTTCCTATATATTGTAATCTAACCAAGGACTATTACCCCTTATCAAAGGGTTCTAGCATGCCTCATAGGCTTCTCTGAAATCTGTATCTGTTTTGTAAAGATCTCGTAAATGTTCAAAACCCAAAAACTGTACAACACTTTCCTGCAAAAGTAGAGCTTTTCTACTTAATGTGTCGGCCACCTTGTTTGCTTGTCCACTAATGTGTTTCAGCACAAAATTAAAACTCTATAAGTACTCCACCCATTTGGCATGTTTATGATTGAGTTTGTGTTGCTGCATTACACATTGCAATGCAGAATTATCTGAAAATAGCGCGAACTCGTTCCCTAACAAATAATGCCTCCAGTGTCTTAAAGCTTGTACCACCACATAAAATTCTTTATCATATGAGGAGTACTTTTTCCTACTCTCATTCAGTTTTTCGTTGAAAAATGCCACAGGCCTGTCCTCCTGACTGAGTGCAGCCCCGATCCCTGTTCTGCTAGCATCACAACGTACCTGAAATAATTTCTGAAAACCTGGTAGCTTGAGAATCGGTATTTCCGTAATATTTTTTTTCAACAGTTGAAAACTTTTTTTTTCTGCTTCGGTCCATCGAAAAGGTTGGCTGGACTTTTTGATGGTTTCTAACATAGGAGCACAAATCCCGCTGAAATTCTTAATAAACTTTCTATAGAAACTTGCCAATCCATGGAAACTACGCACCTCAAACAAGTTTTTCGGTGAGGGCCAATTTATTATTGTTGTTACCTTTTCCGGATCCATCTTTAGTTCATTTTCTGCTATCACAAATCCCAAATAAATTAATTCTCTCTGCAGAAACGTACATTTCTTCAAATTTATTAGTAACTTGTTCTGCTGTAGCTTTTCCAACACTTTGCGCACATGCCAGAAGTGTTCCTCTTTCGTATTGCTGAAAATAAGGATGTCATCTAAATAAACTATTACAAATTTCCCAATATACTCCTTCAACATGTCATTCATGAGTCTCATGAATGTGCTGGGTGCATTGCTCAACCCGAATGGCATGACCAGCCATTCATATAATCCTTCATTTGTTTTAAAAGCCGTTTTCCACTCGTCTCCTTCCCGTATCTGAATTTGGTGATATCCGCTTTTCAAGTCTATTTTAGAGAAGTACGCTGCCCCACTTAAACAATCCATCATATCATCCATACGTAGTAACGGAAATCTATACTGGATGGTGATTTTATTGATGGCCCTTGAATCGGTGCACATCTGCCACTCTCCTCCCTTCTTGGGGGCGAGTACTGTTGGCACAGCACATGGGCTCAAGCTTTCTGTTATTAAACCTTTGTCCAATAGTTCCTGCACCTGTTTTCTGATTTCCTCATTATCCTTGGGGCTCATTCGATAGGCTGCTTTATTTGGTAAGCTGGCTCCGGGTATAAAGTCAATATGGTGACTGATACTCCACTTGGGGGGTAACTTGTCTGGCAAGTTGTCCACTACTATATCTGTAAATTCTTCCAACATTCGTTGTATTTCCACGGGTAAATCTGTCATATTTGTATGTAAGAGAATTGTCCTTGTCTTTTTTACTACAGCATAACTTATTTCATTGTTCTCAACCTATTTTAAAAACTGTTTTCCGCTCACTAGCAATGCTTTGGTTTCGTTTGCTTCAGCTATTTCCTTCTCTTCTCTGATAGGCACAAGGGTATGCCTGACCCCATCTTTCTCGAATTTATAACAGTTCATCACTCCATCGTGTGTCACCTTCCCATCATATTGCCAAGGCCTGCCCAATAATATGTGACATACGTCCATTGGCATGATGTCACAAATAATTTTATCCTTATATCGACCTATTTGAAATTCAACCTCACTTTGCTCGTCCACTATTTATTGGTGCCCCTTTTGTAACCATGAAACTTTATATGGACTAGGGTGTTTTAAACGCTTCAGCCCCAACGTTTCCACCATTTCTGTGGATACCAAATTGTCCGTACTTCCACTATCAATTATCATCTTACAACACTTACCCTGTGATTTGCAAATTGTCCTGAACAGAGCTTTCTGTTGCGTCTGTTCGACACTCTCATCAACTGGTTTTAGTAATACCTTATGCAGCACTAAAGCTTCTCCTGTTTCTGGGGCATTCTCTGCCTCTTGAGGGGGTGCTGTTCTTTCCTCCGGTTGTGCCACATACGTGCCTCGCTGTCTAGCTGAATCTGTTTCTGGGCACTCAAACGAACAGTGCACCCACTTGTGGCATCTATAGCATTGATAACCAGTTCCCCTTCCACGGCCATTTCCTCTGCCGCGTTGGAACGATCTGCCACCTCTCGTTCTGTGTCCTTTTTGTTTTTCCAGAAGTCCTCGAACTGATGGCTTCCTCACTGTTGCTGGCAATCCGGCCCCTGCTATAGGACTCGCCTCTCCCTCTGGCAGACCCTCGTCCTCTCAGGGCATTCTGTCTTTGGTTAATTTTCTCCTCTGCTTTAATTGCGCTCTGGTATGCCTCCTTAGTATTATTTGGAGACAAAATACTTATTTCATCCAAAATATCCATCCTCGGTCCATTAACATATCTGGTTGTCCTTTTTGCCGTATCTTCTGTATATCCTGCTCACAAATTCACTCGGTAGAATTCCTCTGTGTATTCCTTCACAGTCAGTCCCCTCTGCCTCAAGTTTTGTACCTGTCTATGTAGCGCAATTTGATAATCCCTTGGCACAAATCTGCCCTTCAATTTGGCTACCATCCTTGTCCAAGTTTTAATCGGTGTTTTTTTCAACCTTTTCCTCTCATTCTGGACACTATCCCACCACAGAGCTGCATGTCCTTTCAACTTTGTCACTACAAATTTGACTCTACGGTCTTCACTAACTTCCTCGCATTCAAAATACTTGTCCATCTCACTAATCCAATCTAACACAACATTAATAGACAAACTACCATCGTATGTCAGGAGTTCTGATTTTGGTCTGTTGTTCGATAATAAGACAGACTTCAGTAATTTCACTTCTGCTGATTCACCTTCAGGTCCATCTGCTGCCACTTCTACTTCTTCTTCACTCACATCACCCATTTCTGGATCCCTTCACCTGCCTGCCTCTACTGCTTCCAAACGAGCAGTAAGAACTCTGAGTTCTTCTCGTAATGCCTCATTTGCCATTCTACGAGCACCTCAGCCTCATCCTCGTCTACCTATGTCCATTTTTTTTTTTAAATCTCTTTAACTCAAAAGCTCTGATACCACTCTGGTGTAACCCAGCCCAAAGCTCTACACTTTACAGTTTACACGCGAGAAAGGAAAGGTATACGTGGAAAATAAAAATCTGGAGCTGTGATTGTCCGTGGGATTTTATGTAGGTTGGTAGCTGGAGAGTTAATGCCTGCAGTAAATGTTTTGTACTCCACCTTGAAACCGCTCCCACTCGCCCTTCATTCCTTAACCCTTGTTCATTATGGCAATTTCTGGATTGTTCGTCCATTACTTTCGCGCTGAGGTTTTATGTTCTGGTCAAGGGTTTCTTGGTTCCTTTTGTGGAATGTTGTCTGCTCTGCTCCGTTGATATGTTCAATTCTTTGTGCGGGAAAAAACTCGGTCCCTTCTCTATTCGACCTGCTTGCACTGTAATGGAAATGGCGTTTGGGTTTAATGATGATTTGGCTCGATTTCGTGGTTTAACCTTGGTGAGTATGACTATTCTTTCCTCCCATGCATGCACGTATTCTTTTAAGGTATTTGTTCAACGCCTGTTACTCGTTGCAATATCCTACTAGTCTGTGTGCATCTTCGTGGTTTTTGGTCGAGGTTTTATAGCTATTTCTGGAAATCACTGCGAATTTATTGTATCTTTTGGACTCTCGTTCTCCCTGGTTCGAATCTGGTTAAGTCTTGTTCGTTGGCTGTTGTTTTGGAATCTCACAATGCGGCACTGTATTTGTCTCGAGCATAGGACCTCTCAGACGCTCGTTCTTCACTCAGAACAGGTAATATCTCATGTCCTTGTTTCAGTCTTGCTCGGTTTCTACTATTGGAACTAACCCACTTTCGCTCCTTTGGTCTACAGTCGTTCAATTTACTCAGAATGTCACGCGGTCGTCTTTGGCTTCATTCTCCCAGGTAATTTTACTATTCGGCTAATTTTCCTCAAGCACTTGCACTCTTACGTGTAGTTCTCCTCTTTACCTTATTGCAATACAATTGGTTCGATGATTGCAGGTCGCCGTCAGCAACCTGGGCGGGCGTGTCCTCCAGTGTTTAACTTGTACACTCGCTTATTTTTTGGGTAGGCCTGAATCCCAAATGTCTGGTTGTAGTTTTGCTTAACGATATGGTTCTGTGACCTTTCTCAGGTCTTTCGGTCACTGTATGGATTTTAGCTTGGCTGTATTTCTTTCGTTTAATCCTATATTAGGTTTTACAAGAGATGGTAGTCACTGTTGGTCGGTCTTTTGTCAAACCCTAGTTTAGGGTTTTCCGGTTTATGAAGTTATCCGACTACGCGTCGTATTTTACTCTATGTATGGTAGCGGACTTGCTTTTCATGGATTCGTTCTGGCTTTACAATAGTCACTGTATATATGGTCCTTCGACTTTCTAAAATGAAATTTATGAAAGGAAAGATATACAGCGTTGTTACCATCTTGTAGTTGTATTCCGCCTGTGTTCCGTGGTTGCTCTTTATGACTTCGAACACTGGAAATGGTTGACTCTTGTACGCAATTTCTTCCTCTTGGATTTCTGGATATTATGTGCCTGGATTTGTGTTTGACTATGTGCGAAAACAATATTAAATAAATGTTTGTTTGTACTTCATGTGCGACTGTAAGTTACCAAAACTTCATCCAGTTGTTTAATGTTTGACTGTGATTCGTATTAAAATACATGCAACAACATATTGATAGACATTAATTGTCTGGTAGTTTATCAGGCTGTAAAGAAAAGTTTCATTTAGGCAAATAGTAATAAATATGATACAGATGGACAAACAATTTCTTGAATGCTTCTAACTGTCTCTATTTCTCTCCTTCTATCATTCCACTGATCCCCTCTCTGTTACATTTTATTTGTTTATATCTCTCTCTTTTCAGTTGATCTTTACATTTAATCAAACTAATATAGGATATGGTTACAGAAATAATGTTGTCGTTAATAACTATAATCACTTGGCATTTCAAGACTTGGAGGAATGGTTGGTCCTTACTTCCCTAATTTAAGGGACCATTCCTTAACTAATAATTGAGCTACAGTAATTCCAACTGAAGTAAAAATAAATGTTTGAATTCACTGACTTTGTAAAACAAATTAGAAGAAAAATTATTACAGTAAATATTAAATAGTCCAATCGATCAATAGCTTCTGAACCTGGTTGGGATTTTGCCCAATTACGGTGAGCTGGATGCTCCTGCATCAGGCTCCCGGGGTAAAAAGAGATCATGACTCCGGTTCATGAGCTCCTCGACAGACGTTCCTGTTTGTTCAATCTACCTGCCATCAAGCCATGAGCTGTCCTCAATCGGACAGTTCTTCCACTTGACCAGGTACTGAAAATAATTTTTCCGCCGAGTACGTCTAACTACCTGAGTTTCGAGGATGCCTTCAATCTCAGGGGGTTGGACATAAGGCATCTTTCTTTTCCAAGTTTCTCCGTCTTCCTGGGTGTTCCGCGTGGATTGTTCGGGTCCATCTTTCTTTTCCTCCGCCAGATCGCCTGTGTACGGAAACGGATCTGCCACATTGAAGACAGGTGAAATGCCTATTCTGGGTGGTAGTTGTATTTCGTAGGCATTTGCCGAAAATTTTCGCAAGATCTTACATGGTCCTATCTTTTTGTACTTTAGTTTATTGTATGTACCCTTAGGGAAACACTCCTTACGCAAGTGTACCAGGACTTCATCCCCCACCTCAAAATGAACTTCTCTTCTCTTTAGATATGCATGTTGTTTATATTTTGAGCTGTTGTCCTGTAATTTTGCCTTCACCTGTTCGTGTAAATCCCTCATTGCATTAGCAAAATCTTCTCCATCCGCACTCCGTCGTTCCTGTAAACCAAGATCCCGAAGTTCATGCACTCCACGAGGGTGCATGCCATATAGGATCTGAAAGGGACTAAGACCTGTGCTACGATTTGGCGAGTCGTTGTAAGAAAACTCTGCTTGCGCTAGCATTCGGTCCCACATCCGTGAATTTTCCCTGACCAAGCTGCGTAATAGGTTTCCCAAACTCCTGTTCACAACCTCTGTCTGCCTGTCGGTTTGCGAGTGATAAGCAGAACTGTAGCTTAATTGGGTGTTCATTTTTTTCCATTAGGTACGCCAAAAATGTCCAATGAACTTCACGTCTCTGTCTGATAGGATGGTTGTTGGTAACCCCTGTAACCTGACAATCTCATTAGAAAACAAGTGGACCACGTGAGTGGCGTCACTAGTTTTCCGACAAGGTATGAAATGTGCCACTTTTGACTCAACTAATCCTTAAGGATCCTCTCTAGTTCCACAACCATGAAACCAATTCCTAATTTAAGGTTTACAATTGATTTCCAAATCTCTCAATCCCTATGTAATCTTAACAAGCATAAATCTCTCATGTTCTCCAACAATTGAGAACATTTACAAATATGCCTCACAATACTTAATTATATCCTATTCTTAATATCTCTCATAAACTTAATTAGAAACCTTAATAATTACATTAATTAATACTCAGAAAACCAACTTCCTTGAAAACACAAGACCCCCTATGTCTACTAAAGTACAATGAAAATTTTGAGCTGGATGCTCCTGCATCACAGGATGTCCTTGTTGGTAGCAATGATGTGACCAACGTAGCAAGCCCAGGAAGGTGCATGAGAGGTTCTAACACACAGAAAGTGGAATGAGTGTGCCAATTGGAAGCTTGTGGAAACATTGATCTTGGAATGGAACACACTACCAAAGATACATGACAAGCTAGATGGTATGTGAACCAACAATCCAAAGTGATGGTTAAACCAATAGGATAGTCCAACAAGATTCGTACATACATATATAGAAAGAGTCCATACATACAATTGTAATAAAACAAATACATATATCATTAGTGTAACCAAGACATCTAAAATACAATAATAAAATATGCATGAAATGTGTTGGCTTTTTTATATTAAGAAAGTGAAATTTCTAATCATACATGCAACCTTGACCAACAACTAGTTCCAATAGCAAAATGTTTCAGTCACTGCCGCGTGCTATTTTAGCACTGTGGAGAAGCCAAGGCTTGTTACAATACACTCCAAGCTATCTCTAACATACACCTATAGGAAGCTTGGCTCCCAAAAGCCTGTACAATGAATTATGAGGTTCTATAAATAACAAAGGGTGGGGTTACCATTGAAATCCCCCTTTGTGACTCTTCACCTACCCTCATGGCTCCTCAACTACTACATGATTGTTACATTCGACCAGCGACAGTTGGTATTTCACTTTTACAATATCTGTACATGTACCAATGTGAGGCAAAAGAGGCTTGAGAAAGCCATGCAAGATATCACTAAGACTCGGACAACTGTGGGCAGACCAAATCCTTGACATCCTCACGATGAATGATGGTAGTGAACTGATGCCAATCTTGGTAGCCCGTGATGGTGTCCACCTGCTCAATGGTGACATCCTTCTCAAATCAAACTCTCACCCACATTACATCTGGATACATTGATTTGGAACCTCTACCCAACTTGTTTACTAACATGTGCATCATATCTTGAGTGTATCTAGACCAACAACATATTGATGCATAGTGTGTGCACTGATCTCCAAGTTTGTGCTGGTGGCTACAAATCAACTCATGAAATTACATGTCCAGCTCCATTCTGACTTGGTTCTTCGACTTCACCTCACTGACTGTGCCAATAGATGGGATCATGTGCATGCGTATAATGACATCCATTCTTTTGAATACCCATGCATGCGAAGCCTGCAAACTGGTGATGAGCTATGAGAGTTCCTCATAGATCCATATTTGACTCTAGATGCATGCCTTTAACTCTACCACCTTCAGATTCATCACCTTTGGAAAATGCAATGGGGATCCTTTGTATATCATTTTCCATGTCTATTTACGGTCAATAACAGTGTGAAAATTTTACAAGATGTGTTCTTTCCTAGCACAACATTGCTTCCAACCATTGAGATGGATAACTGCCTTATGCACAATGTCGAATCTGGAAAACAACATCGACATGAACGTTTCGAGCAACGATACTTCATGTAGTATCGCTCTCTTCAAATCTTCTCTAGAGAATGATGTAACCTACTCTCCTCCCTGCTTGGCTGCTTGCAACTCCTTTGCCATGCACTTTTTCTCTTCTATCAAGAATCAAACACTCGAGCTAGTGGCCTTGACATATTCTCTAGTAGCATTGGCCAATGCTACTCTATTCTTGTGCACATCAAATCCAATCACTCATTCTACAAACTGTGGAGGAGATGTGTGGACATGGGGAGTAGGCAATCTGCGAGATTGCACAACTCTGTGTTACGACTCATCGAAAGATATGTTGTGCATCCGAGCTTCCGGATAGCCTTCAAGGATATTTGTGTCTCCTTTATCACTTTGGACTTTCTCTACTTCCAGATCTCGTGAATCCGATGGGGTGGCCTCTTGGTTATGAGCCATGAGGTCTACATCTTGATCTAACTCTGGCTGTACCATATCTATATCGATCTACACTAGCATCTGTTCAATCTCTTGAGCCGAGTCCTTCTCCTTCGACTGTTCACCCTGTCTGGTTTGTGCCAGATGGTCAAATGTGTCTATAACTTGTATGCACGCAGTTTCATCAATATATGCATGTTGTGCCTCCTGATGTGTCTATCCCTATTGTGCTTCCTTCTCTCTTCTATTCAACACATCTTATTCTCTCAGGTACTACTTCAACTCTTGCAACTCCTTCTCTGCTTTGTGCATCCCTCATTTATCTCATTGCCTTTGTGCGTTCCTCTTATCACATTGTCACCTCTTAGCCTCAATCTCCAAAGCTTCTTTCCTTGCAAGTGGATCTACTTTGAAATTTCAAATTTGTTCTTACTCCATGTTTTCATCAACCTTTCCCTTTCCTTTGTCATCTGCAAGTTTGTTACACTCTGCTATTGTTGATGGTGCTCTCCTAGATGTTGCTTTATGCTTCTTTGGTAACCATTCCATAGCTATTTCGATCAGTTCATTGAGACTAGAGAAGTTGTGACAATATCTCAATGATTCTTCCTCAGCCTAACGAAATTCCCTGTGGATCCACGAAAATTGCAATATTGGAGAATGGTCCTTTATAAAGCAATAAAGGGTCATACTGATTGAAACTTCCGTTTCCGAAATGAAATCTTTTGAACTTTTCCATCTTGTCATCAGCATGCTTGAGATTTTGTATCTCGTATAACCCAATCTCTAAAATAAGAGTGGCCTAAGGTGCCTTCTTCTTTCTGTGTAGTCTAGCTAACAACTGTGTCAAGATGTGATACAAAACTTCTTGCATGATGAGCTTGTCCATGGAAAACTTCGGTAAAACATGCAGAGGCTTCTTCACACTGTACATGCATATGAAGGTGCTAAGGGGTGAGGTGTAGAAATCTTCTATGTCGATCAATGCCTCCATCATTGCCTATGACATGCAAGGTGGATCCTTCTCAAATATCGTTTTGTACACTGGGGTGAAAAAGTGGTCTCACAACTGTGTGATGACTCCACGGAAGCTGCATTCGGAGAACAATATGCAATATGTGTGCACAACAGTTTCTGAAGGTTTCAATGCCCATTTCAAACCTGGGAACTATTGATGGGCACAAATCACATCCAGAATATAAGAGGGCATGTATATATCTTCTTTTTGACCTTTGTGTGAATGCTTTACTCTTGTAACTTGTTCCTTCAACCTGAGAGACAACATGTTATACTAATTGCATGGCCTTCCTTCATTGGCATTTTGTTTAATGCAATTACTGAGGTCTACAGGAAGTTCTCCATGCCCTCTGGGCCATATAAGTGGCATGCAAAGATGACAAAGTACTGATATGCCTTCCATAGTATCTTTGCCTTGTAAACCAAACTAGGTGTTGTTTTGAACTTGGCTGGCTCTTTAACCCAACTCTTTAAGATATCTCTGGAGTTTGTGTTGATGTGTGTCGTGAAGGGTTTCCCATTGTGACCATCAGTTGTAGCAAGTGATACCTCTCCTAATAGTCCTTTTCCTTGAAGGTAGAATGCTTTGTCCCACTGACACTGCTCAACATCATGGTCTCAGAATTAGTGTGCGAGACAATCCAACGTATCATGTTTGCACATGGAAATGTAGGATACCTGTATGCACTCTGGTAGAAGCTAGATTTGTGGATATTAACATAGAATTTTCCGTCTTCTAGATCTTCTTCAAATGTGCCTAAGAATGTATCAATTTTGTCCTGCCATTTCATGTTGATGTCTCTATTTATGACCAACTTGGTGTCTTCATAAAAGGGTAGGCCCATAGACACTTTTTCAACTGTATCTTCAGTTTCACTTCCAACAGTGTCCTTTGACCCTGCTCTCTTAGAGGCCACTATACCTATACTACTGAGAGACGGACAAACACCTTCTATAACTAGAGACGTAGTGACACTCATGGGAAGAAATCTATTATTTAAAAACCAAAACAAATTTGAGGACTAACATACAACACACTTGGGCGACTGGCAGTAAAGATTGGGTAATTTTCACCGGGAGGTTGGGAGACTGACTGTTGAATCTACGCAAGGCATAGTTTGGGCTATCAAGAGGATGATTGACTGCTCAAACTACACAATTCATAGTCCATCCTACTTGATGAGGGCTAAAACGGTGCAGTGAGTAATTTCAGTCAGCAAGGACATGCAAGCCCAGAGTCTGCATCGCACAGTTTTCTGGGTCAGCAGAGAACTCCCTCCTAGAATTGCACAATGCAAGCCTGGAGCTCAGTGCTAACCAGGTTTGCACAATTTCCGAAGGGAAGGCAGAGCCTTCCCTTGCAGAAATGTGCATTTCTATTTGGGTGAGGCAAGGTCCAAGCCAAGGTAGCTCAGACTTACTGACAGGCGACTAGAAACATGAAGATGTTTGAATCCATGGCTAGACCGAATGTAAGCAAGAGTGAGTGATCATGCATGAAAACAATGAATGCGGGATTTAGAAAATGGGAATGCATGTGTATTAAAGGAGTTGCCGCAAAGACAATTGTTAGTGCAAAACAATGTATTGCATGCGACAACAGTGAGATGCGAACAAAAAATGAAATGGTGGTTCCACAAACTAATATACATTAAAAGGACAGCAGACATTCAACAGAACCAAGAAAACAACATTCATAAAAAGTGAAATATGAAAAGTGACAGAAATGCAGCAAATAACATGAAAGGAAAACTTGCCCAGAAATAGCCAGGTTGAATGTGCCAAAGGCTCCTAGATGTGATGTGGTATGCTAGAGCTCTAAGATCAATGTGAGGAATGAGCTCTGTATTGTTGAATAAATAAGTTTGAGTCTTATGATGCACATGCCACAAAACTAGTAAAAGCGACACGTGGAGGGAAGTTTCTAAAGCAATCTTTTCATGTAACCTCCAACTACTAAAATTAGATCCCTAAACTTTAGGGATGTGTTTTGCATGTTTCTTTTTCTATTTCGAGGAAAAAGAACCCCATGTATGCAAATCAGGATTGCTTGGTCCCAAAGGGAACCGGTCAAGCTGAAGGCACATGCAACAATATGCAAACCTAGGAGAGGGATTTGCATAATTTTTTACTTGAGCAGGGTTGGATATCCCTAATGCATTGCACAATTTGTAGGGCTAGCAGGTCACCGCCTCCCAGAATTGAGCAATTTTTGTGCTGAAGCCCAGTGACTAGCTAGATTGAGTAGATTTCTAAGGGAGGGGTTCCTAACTGGATTGTGCAATTCTAGAGCTCGCAAGCATCCTAGCAAAATTGCGCAATTTCTAGAGGGAAGGTTGGTTCCCCTCCATAATTACGTAATTGTCCCAGTGAACCTCTTTGCCAGAAAATAACCTAAGTCTGAAAAGGCAGCCTGTGATGGGAGATAGGAAAGTTGATATGGACACACTGATGAGCCTTTGAAACTTAGCTCAAGCCTATGTACTTGACAGTGCAAGACATGCTACTAATGATGGTTGGTAGGGAGGCTCCAAGTAAGGAAAAATTTTTGAGGTTGGTTGTAGCCGCTACAACACTTAGTGACACACTGGTATAACTCTAGCTCTCTGAATGGAACTTGTTTCGTGAAACATAAGTCTAACACCTATGGAAGTATTGTTTAGTTCATTGATCATCTTGGTGTCCACAATAACTTGATTGAAAGATATAACACCTCTTATGCTCTTGGTTGGTTGAGACACATTCAAAGCCATGTCAATACAATTCTTTTAGTTGGGATGAGGGGTATATCAGTACACAAGAAATATGATAGTCAAAGTTTAAGTTTCATATTTGGTGTTATTCCGCTGCGAGCAGGCCTAGACAATACCCAAGTGGTGTCACGCAAAAACACAAGCATCGCTTCGCTACCAGCGAGCCTAGTTAGTACCCTAGTGGAGTTACTTGCATCACCTTTGTGCATGTGAAGCCTTTATTTTCTTTTTACTTATTCATTTTTCACTTTTTTCAAAATTTTTCACATTTTCATTTTTCATAATTTTGCATAACACTTATTCATTTTATAGGTGGAAGAGGTATCCCGACTTATTATGAGCAGAAGATGTTGTTCCTTCAGAGAATTATTTTGTATATACCTCTCAAGGGTTTCTTAAAACCTCAATCAAACTATTTTTATTTTGAAATAAATCACTTTATCGAGTGTTGTAAGTGTTCAATCAAGCCTCCTATGTCCTAAAATCCATAATTTCAGCACCCCTTCTACAAAATTTCCAGCAAATCCATTTTGTACCCTAGTAGAATTAGGGCTAAATTTGTCCTTAGGAGGTGATGTTAATGTTGTTGGATCCATGAAGGAATACCTGATCTAATGGCATATGACTATAACACTTTTTTAATTCATATGATATTTTTCATCTAATTTATTTTAAACATAATAGATGATTTTTTTTAACTGTTTTAATGAGGTTGAATAAAAAATCAATGTCATAAAATGCACAGAATGAAAATATTTCAAAAAATACCATTATCTTTATTTACGAGTCCTCTTAAAAAGCGTACTTTTCATTTTTCAATTTATTTAAATAGTGGAAAAAAACCTCACTTGAAGACATGAGTCTACAAAATGAAATTGAAATATTACTTCACAAACTTCGAAAAATAATAAAAAAAATTATTTTTGCTTAAAATATAAATTATTAATATGAAAAACTTATCTCTCTCCATTTGTATCATGCTAATATATATATATTTTTTTTAAATTACACATTTTAGACTAAGTTATGCTACATGAATACACACATAACCTTTTAATACGTGTGAAATTTTACAAGAAAAAGCATTTCATTTAATGGAAAACTGGCATATTATAGGACACTAAATATGTTTGCAAAAAATATCATGACGACACCAATATGATTCTCTACAATTTTTATTTTTACTCATAATCAAAATTCATAGTGCTTATAGGAATTTTTGGGGCTTCAATCTAATATAAGAGGAAAAACTTGAAATTTTGTCACCATATTTAGCCCAAAAGTGTAACCCATGTTCATGATTTTGCCCGTAAATCAAAGGGGATATGTTATTATTACAATAAATTTGGTCGCTATGCATGTGATTCTAAGAAGATAATAGCTAATCATGGACAACGAAGAGCTAATGTAACAATAAAGTAATGACTCCATGTTCCTAGCTTTCCATTCAATGCATGAGCCTTATGATAATGTTTCACTATTAGACAGTGGTTGAAGTAACCATATGACTCGGGGAAAAAAATCTGGTTGAAAATCTAGATGAATGGGTCAAGGTGCAGGTAAATTTGGGGACTAAAAGATCTGTGGATGGAGATGGAAATGGAGTGGTCAATATCCTAACCAAGTAGGGGGAGCCAAAAATAATTTTAGAGGTATAATATGTTCTTGGTTTAAAACATAATTTGATAAGTGTTGGTCAATTTTTGCAAAAAAGATACAAATTTATTTTTGAGGGACAAGTTTATGTTATATATGACAAGACCCCAAACAAGAAAATGATAGCAAAGGTGCAGTTGATGAGGAACACATTGTTCCCTCTCATCACGAAATACAAAAATAAGGTCAATTATTTTAATTATAAAATGAGTAGCAAGGGTTGGAGGAGAAGACATCAAATAGAGTCATGCCAGAAAGGATTTTCTAAATAGCATGTATCTTCAAGCAATTCAACATACCAAAATATTGTAAGCTATGAGTCAAGTTATGATCCAAGCAATGGTAAGATAAGAATGAGAAGCTTGTAATATATTTATGATGGTTTGGATGTTAATTCAAAATTTTCATTACAGTCATTTCAACCTTCATTATTTGAATAAGCTATCAAAGAGGAGAATTGGGTGCAAGTTATGAGTGAATAAATATAATTTATAGAGAAGAATGATACTTGGGATTTGGTTGAGTTACTTAAAGATAAAAATTCCATTGGTGTGAAATGGATTTACACGATGAAGTTGAACGAAAAGGGATAGATTGACAAATTTAAGGCAAGGCTTGTAGCAAAAGCGTTCTCACAACAACCAAGAATAGACTTTGGAGAAACTTTTTCCCCAATAGCCAAATTGGATACTGTAAGGGTAGTCTTGGAAACATTAGCTCAAAATAAGTTGAAAGTGTATCATATGGATATCAATGCAACCTTATTGAATGGAATTTTAGAAGAGGAAATAAACGTGCAAAAACCTCCAATTTATGAAGTTGAAAGTCATGAAGATAAATTTTTCAAATTGAAAAAAAATCTTAATGGACTCAAATAAGATCCAAGAGCCTGGCATAGCGTAATTGACAGTTATATGATCAAGAATAGATTTCAGAGAAGCAACACTGCACTAACCTTGTACGCAAAGGTAAATCAACATTGTCAAATTTTAATTTGTTATTTATATGTGGATGATATGATTTATATCGGTGATCTTTAACTAGGTTAATTTAAAATAAAAATGAGTAAATAATTTGAAAGCATAGATCTTAATCATATGAAATATTTTATTGACATAAAATGTATCAACCACAGAAAGATATTTTTAATTTTCAAATTAAATATGCAAAACAATTTCTAAAAAGATTTAGAATCGAAATTTGTAAACTTGTTCCTACACTAATAGCAACAAATACAAGGTTATGTAAGGATGATGATGAATCACATGTCAAACCCACTTTGTTCAAAAGATTTGTTGCTAGCTTTATGCATATCACAACTACAAAACTAGATATTATGCAAGGAGTTAGTCTAACTTAGATTTACGAAGTCCCCTCATGATTTATGGAGTCTCCAAAAAAAAGCACATTAAAAAGCTAACGAAAAGATTCTAAGATACATCGCAGGAGCAACAAATTGTGGCATATTATTTAATTGTTCATATATATATGTTTTGTATAATTGTAAAAAAATATTTTTAGTGAAGCTATATTTTTTATGAAATTAATTAAATTTTAAACATTTTTTAAAATAATAAATTAAAATTAATTTCTATTATATCTTTATTATATAATTGAAATTTATATATAATAAAAATATTAAATTAATTATTTCTCATCTAACTATAAATACAAATATTATATATCCTATAAATTTATAATAGTTTTGGTTATTAACGATTCTTTTTTTCAAATATACTATAAGATAAGTTTTTGAATACTAAATTGTATTTGGTATTCAAAAATCACTTATGAGGCCACATATTAATTATTTAACATCGAAATTAATTAATTAGTTAAAAATATAAAATGATATTATAATAATTTATATTTTGGACCATCCATGATCCAAATTGACATTATTTTACTTGGTGTTTTCTTTAATTTTAATTTCCACTCATTATTTATGTTCCTAAAAAAATGACTCAAAGCTTTTCTTATGTGTCTTTTCCAAGAATGATCGAGCATGTGGATAAGGTATTTGTGGAATCTCATTTTCCTTTCATTTTACAAAGAGATAAAAAGTGCAGAGATAAAGTTTACATCTTATATACCTTGGTTTATAACACCTTCATTTATAATATTTATCTTAGGGGTTACCATAAGCTTTTCCAAATATGAATATCAATCATGGTCAACCATGGTCCAATGTCGCATTGTGACAGAGATTGTCTCAATATCAAAACTAACCATACTCAGGTATGGTCGAACATCAGATTATGACAAGGATTGTCAAGATATTAAAATCTGAATGCTCAGCCATGGTCAACCATGGTCCAATGTATTATTGAGACAAGGATTGCTCAATCTTAAAGTCAACCTTGGTTAACCATGTTTCATTGTTGGATTGTGAAAAAGATTGTCTAAATATTGAAGTCATCCCTGCTCAACCATGGTCAATCAGAGTCAGCCATGGTCAATAACCATGGTCACATTGTGACAAAGATTTAATCCTCATCCATTGTCACATTGTTACAACTATGGTCATTCAAGGTCAAGCATGGTCCAATGTTGCATAGTGAAAAATGTTTTCTCAATATGAAAATCAAACATGGTCCAATGTCACATTGTGACAAAAAATGTCTCTACCTTAAAACATGTCATGGTCAACCATGGTCTAGTGTCCCATTGTGACAAGGATTGGCTCAATGTGAAAATCAACCATGGTCAACCATGTTCTAACATTGTATTACGAAAAGGATTGTCTCAATATGAAAATAGACCATGGTGAAATGTGGCCAATAACCATGCTCAAATTGTGAAAAAGATTCTCTCTTAGTCCAATTTCATATTGCGACAATCATTGTCATCCATAGTTAACCATGGTCCAATGTTGCATTATGAAAAAGATTGTCTCAATATGAAAATCAACCATGGTAAAGCATGGTAAACCATTGTCCAACGTCGCACTGTGAGAAAGGTTGTCTCAATATAAAAATCAATCATGGTCCACCATAGTCCAACATCACATTGTGCATAGATTGTTGCAATATGAAAATCAATCGTTGTCAAACATGGTAAACTGTTTTTATAATATCTATATTATGGATTTTTATACCTTGGGTTTATAATATTTTTTGTAGGGTTTGTATACCTCGGTTTTATAATATTTATCCATTAGGTTTAATATTATTCGCTTGGGTTTATAATCCCTTGGGTTTTTATTATTAATCCCTTGGATTTATTATTCCCTTGGGTCTATAATAATTATCTTACTGTTTATATACCTTTGGTTTATAATATAATCCCATGGTAAACCATGTTTATTTTGGGGTATATATTATTTATCTTAGGACTTAGAGTCCCTCGGGTTTATAATCCCTCGTTTTTAAGTATTAATCCCTTGGATTTATTATTCTCTTGGGTTTATAATAATTATCTTACCATTTATATACCTTTGGTTTATAATATAATCCCATAGTAAACCATGTTTATTTTAGGGTTTATATTATTTATCTTAGGACTTACAGTCCCTCGGGTTTTTTTATATTAATCCCTTGGGATTTTAGTACTAATACCTTGGGTTTTTAGTATTAATCCCTTGTTTTTAGTATTACTCCTTTGGGTCTATTTTTTTTCTCAATTAGTCTACTCCTATTATTATACAAAAAAAGTTACAGCGAGGCAAGCCTCGAAGATTCTTGCCAGGAGTGTGGCAATTGATAGAGTACTTCTTGCCAACCTGACTTTGGAGCCAAAAATGTCTTACAACAGAGAGCAAGACTTTCCAGAGCATTGACTTGTCCAAAAAAACCATAAACTGACTAGGTAGCGATACATGCAGAGGTAAAGCTTTGCTGACTCCAGCATAGACAAAATTGAAACAGACTCCATCATGAACAAAACTAAAACAGATGACAGCATTAACAAGACTGTGACAAACTCCAACACGTGGAGTTGGCAAAGACTTGAAACAGGCATGGACACTGTAGAATGATAGGGAGGTGAACTACTACTTCGACTGCAGGACCAAAAATGAGGCGAAGGTTGGTTCATTCGTCAACTGAGGTAGACGGCTACTCCTCAACAATCCTACACCCATACTGCTCTGAGTCACTGGAGTCTGGTGGAAGGACAGGTTCTTTTGCCGGCTCGCTTGGACCTGCAACAGCTCCAGGGTTCACCGCGGACTGGCTTCCTTGGCACTGATCGATAGCAGGATTGGCCTGCCTTTACTCTGAAGAGGCTACGAGATGAGCCACATTCTCACACTTCTCTATCGTGACTGAGACAATAAAATAGGAATTTGCAAGGTAGCAAGGAATTTGGAAACGGGTGGTGGGATGAGCACTATGCTCACAGTCTACATTTCGAGCCCGCCCTCGACCTCTCCCCCTGCCACTCCTGGACACTGGGTAGTGAGCTTGACCAGACTCCAGTGCATCTGAGGAAGGGTTCGAGGTAGTGGTTGAGCATTGTTGGATAGCCCGACCTCATGAACCTCCCCGAGAACTTTCCTGCCTGCTTACAAGTCTGAGTTGTTCACGCGGCATGCTGCAGACCCAGGTGAGGTAACAAGGGAGCGAAAGCGCAGTGAGCCGGGAATGCAAAGGGGTGGAAGCATAGAGGGATGGGGAGCTAAAGTGCAGAGAGAGACAAGAATAGAGGTCTGTGGAAAGATGGATGAGCCTGCGAAACAGGCACACCAAGTGAGACAAAGGCCGAGACCAAGTGACTAGAGCTGAATTGTTTAGCCAAGCCAGCAGAGACAGGCTGTCATAATGGTGCGATGAATCACCCGGAGCATCCACCATTACAAAACTGAAGGTCTAGAGCATAACCGCGGGAGTGACGAGCAACGGGACTGCCATCTTGTTATGAACAGTGAACTGGAGGAGGGTGATGAATGCAGCATTTATTATATCTGTGCGGGGACTGCAAGCCATCCCGTTACCATTACAGTTGGCATAACTAGGCTGCCACCTGCCCAGTCGATGTGCCGTCCTTGTACAACACCTCGTTTCAAACACCCACATCCGGGGTCGAGTTGTCCTGAAGCACCAGAGAAGTGCATTCATGTTGGAGTTGTGCATCATCTGAGTCACTGAGGGTACTTGAGAAAGGAAGGAGCTGCTAGTTGACCCCTTGGTTGACCAATCTATCTGCTACTTTGTTGGTTGTGCGTCTGACATGCCTGAAAGTGATGTTGTGGGGGCGCCTTAGCCTTTCCTCCAGAGTTTCTAGTCTACTGAGCAACCTCCAACAGGATGCTATCATAGCTACCGAGGTGCCTGCTTGAATCTTTGTAGCTGCATTAATAAGGATAAGGGAGTCCCCCTCTACCTCTTGCAGGAAGAAATCTTTTTGGTCTGCAATGCATATCCCTTTCCACATACCTTCCAATTCCGCCACGTTGTTGGTGTCTTTGCCAATCGATCCATAATCTATATGAAAATCTGCTCCTTTTTCATTTCTGAATACCCCTCCATAACCAGCCGACCCAAGATTGCCCTTAGTTGCCCCATCAAAATTCAGTTTGTAAGAGGTTGAGGTAGGAGGGAATCAGTGGAGAGGGGAGGCAGAACTAGTAGGGGAACGAGATTTGATATGGGTAAAGCAGGACAAGTTGAGATTCCAGGAATTCATGATGAGGTGCTCCTGAGGAGAGTCCAGCAAATCTGTGTCTTGCCAAGTTTGAATTGCTAATGTTTCTTGGAGATTATGCCTCAGGAGAAGCCAGAGTGTTTCTATAGGCCTGCTGTTATTATTGAAGACTCTGTTATTCCATTCCTTCCATATTATCTAGTAAAGAAAGCCTGGGATAAGGTTCCACAATGAGTTTAGTAGAGGGCTATGGAAAGGGTGCTTTGGCCAAGTTCTTATAGTATCTGCTATGTACCCTTGCCATTTTCCTGATCTTCTATTACAATGATCAACTTTCTCCCATAACTGAATAGCGAGTGGACAGGTCTCCATGAGATGCAAGATGGTTTCTGAGTGAAGATTGCAATTGGGGCATCTCGATGGGCCAATGAAGCCCCTTTTTTGTAGATTATCCCAAGTAAGGATACGCCTTTTACTTAGTAGCCATAGAAAGGTGGATACCTTGGGCTAGAGCCCGGGCTGCCAAATCCAATCCTAGATCTGATCCTTTGTTGTATGATTGTTAGAGTAGCGTAACTGATATGCTTCCTTGGTGGTGAACATTCCTTTTGTCGTATGTCCCCATCTAAGTTTGTCCTGTTGATTCGAATGCTTGATTCTTCTATGATTTAACTCCTATTATATTTCTTTGTAGGTTTCTCCATGCCAATTGGTCTGCCAGGAGCTAGCAAGTTTCCAATGATTGAATTCTTGAAACGGTTGCTGCTGCCAGAACTGATAAACATGAGTGAGATTGGCTTGCCGCATAGAAGCCTGCCAGATTGGCTTGTGGAAGAGCGAGGCTAGTTTCGGTAGCTGCTGCCATGAGTCCTCCCAGAACCTTACTGAGGTGCTGGAGTGGATTTCCCAGAAGCTATGCTCTCGTATGAAGGTGTTGTGAAGCTTTGTGGCATTCCATATCATGGATCCTGAAATGGTAGGGCTGATTCTTATGAGATCATCCCATTGACTTCCTGACGCATATTTGGCCTACCAAAGCCGCACCCAGGGAATGTGTGGTTTGGCATCCAATTCCACTATATCCTGGTTCCCATTGTATTGTTGCTTTGGAGAGGATCCCTTAATCGAAGTCCACCATTTAATTTTGATTGGCAGACTTCTTTCCAATTAACAAGAGCCATTTCATGTTGAGCCCCATGGAGCCCCACATAAAACTTCTTTGAAAATTGCGGATTGCTTTAAGAACCCATTTGGGTGCTGCCAAAATAGAGAAAGGATACAAAGGCATAGCTTGGAGAAAAAATTTGATCAGTATGAGTATACCAGCTATATTGAGACAACAGAAAGTCCATGAAGAAAGTCTTGCTTCCAATTTGTCAAGAAGCGTCCTCCAGGAAGCATGTTTAAGGGCTGAGTCCAGAAATGGAGCCCACAAGTATTTTGAGGGAAGTGGTGCTATGGAGAATCCCGGAATATAGGCAATGTTCTTTTGAGTGGTGACAGTGGTATTGAAGAAGAAAAGTTGGGATTTGGAAGCGTTGATAGAGGTTCCCGAGGCTTCTAAGAAAAGAGAGAGCAAGGCTTTAAAGGCTTTTGCTTCTTGGGAAGAGGAATGACCAAAGAGCATTGTATCATCTACAAGTTGTTGATGGGAGAAAGGATGGAGACCATGAAGAGAGATACCCTTTAGAGCATGAGAGGAAATGGCATGGTGTAGGAGACTGCCGAGTCCTTCTGCCATGAGGACGAAAAGGAAGGGGGGATAGAGGATCCCCTTGACGAATACCCCTAGTGGGGCGGAAAGGCACAGATGGAGAACCATTGAGGAGGACCGAAAAACAGGGAGAGGTGATGAGATTCATTATCCACCTTGTCCAAGTGGCATTAAAGCCGAAAGCCAATAACATTTGGTGAATATATTCCCAACTAAGTTTATCGAAAGCTTTGGAGAGATCAAGCTTTAGAGTCATACCTGGCTTTTTGAGAAGTTTTAAGGAGTGGATCACCTCATTTGAAAGAATAATGTCATCCATTATCTGACGCCCTTCTACATATCCAGTCTGCTCTGGTAGGATGAGAAGAGGGAGAAGAGGTTTGAGCCGATTCGCCAATACTTTGGAGATGAGTTTGTAGATGACATTACATAGTGAAATCGGCCTGTATTTGTCTGGCGTATTTGATTCATCCCCTTTGGGGATTAATGCTATGAAAGTAGAATTTAGGGATGGGAGAATCCAGTGCATGGATGATTCTTCCACTAATTCCTAGACCTCTGTGTTGATCAGCTCCCAGAACTCATGAAAGAAGTTGGAGGTGAAGCCATCAGGACCTGGTGCCTTGCCATCCTTGAGCTGAGCCGTCGCATCTTCTACTTCCTGCATAGAGACTGGTTGGAGCAACATTCGATTGTCGTCCTCCGTGGTGATTTTGGGTATATGCTACGTGATAGTTCGTACGGCCATTGCTCTGCTGCCTGGTTGTTCCTTGAGTGTTTCTTGAAAGTATTCTTTGAATTCCTTTTCTATATCTTCATGCACTTCTAATCTCTCCCCTTGACGGTTATTAATGAAGGCTATGTTGTTGTGCATTTGCCGTTGAATGGTGGATTGATGGAAGAATTTAGTGTTCTTTTCCCCTTCCTTGAGCCACGTGATTCTGGATTTTTGGCGCCAAAGGATTTCTTCGTGTTGCCTTCGAGCTTCAATTTATGACCAGAGGATATGCTCCTTATGCGCAAGTGCTTTTGTCCTTCCCTTTAGGATGATGGTATGCTGAAGTGAACACATGTGCTGCTCCAATGTTTTCTGATTCTCCAAAATATTTCCAAATTGAGTTCTATTCCAGATTTTGAGAACTTGCTTGAGATTTTTTAGTTTCTGTTGAAATTGGAACATCTTGGCTCCTTAAGGGGGGGTGTAGGATTTCCACGCCACTCTGACCATTTCTTTGAAGTTTGGATTAGAGAACCAAACGGCTTCAAAGCGAAAAGTTCGATTACATTGTTTACCTGGGCGTGACCATTGTAACATAATGGGCCAATGATCAGATCCACCCTGGGGCAAGATGGAAGCATGAAAATCCCCTCCCAAATGAATGGCGTTGTCTGAGATGAGGAAACGATTTAGCCTGGAAGCAATATTCTGAATTCCCTTGCGTTTTTTGGTCTAGGTATACGTACCATTTGAAGTCTGAATGTCCATGAGCTGATTGCTTTGAATGAATTGTTTGAAACCAATGCTGTCACCTTCTAACTTCGATCTACCTCCCTTTTTCTCCTCCAAATCGTTATAATATTGTAGTCACCACCACTGATCTAGAGCGGGTACTGTCTATTAGAGTTAAGAACTGTGAGTGTATCCAGAAGTGCCAATTTTTGTTGTAAGACTTGCGGAAATCAAACATTAGTGAGAAGGCCATGAATGCTCATCCCAATGAGATGGAATGATGCTTGGATGAGAAAATGTGTGGCATGAAAATCTTGAAGCGTGAGGACCTGCAGTTTCCATAGGATTACTAGTCCACCGGAGGCTCCTGATGCATCCACTAAAACTGAGCGACTACCTGTCCATGCTTTATTGAGGATTCTTTCTAAGGCCCATTATAACTTTTTGTTTCTTGAAGAAAAACTAAGGAAGGCTTTTCTTGCTGCATCAAATTTTTCAACATTCTGTGTTTTGAAGGGCTATTGAGCCCTTGCATTTTCCAGGAGATGAGCTTCATGAGGGACAATGGGGTTGGGGTTTGTAGAACTTTTTCAACTTTGGGAATCTCCCAGATTCCATTAAGATTTCTCCTGTAATGATGTTCATTTGCAGATCGGTTTTGCGCCCTCTTTTCTTTGTTTCTTTTAGGATTTTCTTTCCATCCCAGGGACTTCCAACTTGTATACCTAGACATTTATTGTGTTGAGCTTTGATTAGAACGCCTTCCAGCCTATCGATTTCCCATGGAGGTATTGAATTGTACTCTTTTTGCTTGCATGTTGTTTCCAATTTGAGGATATCCAGTCCTTCCAAGCTAACATTCTCTGGATCCTCGTCCATTATTGTAGGGGTATTCTAACCCTCCCTTGTTATATTATCTTGTAAACTTAGAGTGAGAGCAGCGTCAAGCTCCATAGCCGAAGGCTGCATGTCGAATTCTATAGCAGTTTTCTCCGAGACAGAGGAGATTAGAAGGCTTGAAGGATCAGAGGATGATGGAGGCAAAGAGGATTTGAGATTCTGTGAGGGAGATGGGTGAGTTGGGGACACTTGAGGATCATCATTTTACTTTTCTGAAGAAGCTTGAGAAGTAAGGATTTGGAACCTGTTCTGAGTTTCAGGCGTTTTAGAGCTAGAAGGAGCTGCAGGATTTTTCTTAGCATGCCTACGACGGTTAGGAAATTTGATAAAACCTTTAGAATCTTTGCTAGCCTCATTAGCAGGAGTCTTGATTTGAATGTTCAGAGGGCAATCCCGGAAAATATGGCCATGTTCATGGCATTTGCGCCAGCGAAAAGGAATATGCTCATAGTCTAATGGTTGAATCCATTCAAAATCATCATGAAAAAGACTTACCGAATCTGCAAGAGCTTTGGTTAGATGCATCTAAACACAAATCCTTGCGTAGGAGGTACATCTTCGATTTTTGGTTTCCTCTGCAATTTTGATGAAAACCCCGATGTTATTGCCTATGTCCTTTAATGTTTCCTCTTTCCAGTATTCCGAGGGTAGGGAGTACATGCTTATCCACACTGGAGCATGACTGAGATCTTCTGTATCTCGGTTGAACTTGGGTTTCCAATCTCGAAGGTAAAGACCCGAGGAATTGAAAAAATACAGACCGCCCTCAAATATGTGAGATTTGTCCTCGACGCAGTAGAAGATTGCAGTGAAGAAGCCTTTGGGGCCAAGTAGCAAAGTGACTTGTCCTTTGGGCTTCCATTTTGAAACGATCCACCCCTGTAGGGCTTTTTCGGTTGGCCAAAAGCCAAGAAATTTTCCGATGAGTGAATGGTGCTTCATGTATTGGATTTCACCGTTGATTTGATGGCTGGGAAGCTCTACCTTGATTCGTTCTGCAGTTTTTGGAATGCAAGTAGCTGAAGTCGCCTTCGGCTGTGACGTCGGAAGCTCCGTATTCACCCCTTTGTCTTTTGCAACCTTTTCACTTGCTGTTGAGTGTTCAGCTACATTTTCAGTTGGTACTGAGCCCTGATCCGTGCCTGAAAAGGCGCCTGGAGGGAACAAAGAGGCAACATGTCTTTAAATGTTAGATGATAGGTCATTTGGAGGAGAGGGGGAAGATCTCGCCTCTCCCATGGGCACTACCATTGCTAAGAGCTCACCCAATATGCTGAGGGTCGAGCGCTGGCGGCACAGAGGAGGTAGGAGATCAGGTTCAAGAGCAAGGAACAGGGCTGAGCATGCGCGCAGAGCTTAGAACCTAGGGTTTTTCCTCAGAAGCTTAGAATTATTAAGAACCAAGGGGATTTGATTTCTTCCCTAGTATGGTCGCCACTATGTTAGCACCTAAATCCACCTCAGGCTGAAAGAAGGAAAAATTCAGGGTAACCACAAACCACGCTCAGTGTGGTAGCTAGCCCTACCAGAACAGGAGAGGGATCTCTCCGAGTCACACTCAGTGAATAGATGAACGAAAAGATTCCCCTCGGTCTATTATTCACATAGGTTTATTATATTTATCTTGGGATTTAAGTACCTTGGGTCTATAATATTAATCCTTTGTGTTTATTATTTCCTCAAATTTATAATATAAATCCCTTAGGTTTATAAATATAAAGGTTCATATTTATATGGTATAACTATATATGGTTTTCAATATTATTTCTTTAGTTAAATAAATATTATTAATCAAAAATATTAATTAAAAATTTATTAATATTAATTATTTATAAAACCAACCTTCATTAATATCTTTTATTAATAAAATAGTGTTAATTAGTACTAATAATAATCTTTTTATTAAAACCAACGGATTTATACTAAAAATGCAAGATAATTATATAAGTCAAGCTATATAATATTTTTCTACCAATATTTATATTAGAAATCTATCCATATTTATATTAAAAACATATAATATTTTATAATATAATATTTATCCCTTGAATTTGGATATTATTCTCTTGGATTATTAGTATTTATCGTTACAATTAAAATATTCTATCATCACACACGTAACAGTAACAGTAGAGAGAGAATTTTTATTACCTCACAGGGGTTTCAGTGTTGCATCCACTAGCATTTCAATCCATAACAACAATACAATTTCAATTCGAACATTTAAATTGTTTGGGTTCTTCTCCTCTATTCAATGGGGTAAATCATTATGAATAGTGAGCATTCTGCGAATAGTTTCAGGAGACTTCCCCTTAATCAAGTTGGCAACACTTTCACAGGTACTCGGAAGCCTTTGAAAGTTGGATGAGTGAGTGGTTATCATGGTCAACGAGAGGCTTCATGAAATCAATATCCCAACTTCTAACCGTATACGCCTCTGCATGGGGAGCAACACGTGCAGGGTATGTGCAATAATCGATGACCAGACCTAAAATCTTACCCGAAACGTTTTCCATAATAATGACTCTCTCACTCTCATCCTCGCCATCATCTATCGCCATCATCAGGAACTTAGACAGCGAAGCTACCGCGTGATGCGTGATCCACATTGTATATTTTTCCATCGGAGCTCTTGATATTGATGATAGTTTGCCGATATCAAAGAAATATCTGATCGTCCTCTGGATTGAATCCATGGTTAACGGAATGGGTTTGCTGCCTGCCTTGATTCTCTTTCTTGCTTGTATTTATATATTCGAATGAAGCGATTAAAGTTTGGTGGCACCCACCTTACAAATATATAAGATACCCTAAGCCCACAGATACCACTCAGATGTGATTGTCACTCAACAAACGAGTGAATTTATTATTTTAGTTTTATTTTTAAAACTATAATTTTCTTTTTTCCTCAAAAATCAGAATACATATATCATATTCAAATAATAATAATGCATATTTATAATTTTATATTTTGGTAATTTTGTATTTAAATTTAATTAATAAACATATCATTAATATTATGCATGTCACATAAAAATAAATAAATAATAAAATCATAAAATATATGAAAGACAAATATCTCACATATTTATAATTAAATATTCTTAAAATTTCTTTTGTTTTCATAAGAGCTCATTTTTTTTTACCTAAGGAAATAAGCTAACCACCCAAGACTATGTATTACTAATGGGTAATTGTAGATGGTGTGGCTTTCCTTGGATAAAAGTGTTGAGTCTGCTCCATTAGTAGGTAGTAGACAATAATGGTTTTCCTCAAGCTTCATTACCACATAGTAGCAAATAACAATTGTCCTCACTGTTCATTTGACAACAATTGAACTTCGATAAAATTTCTTTTAGAGTATGCTAAAAATTGTATGTATTATTAAAGTTTTAATAAAATTAAAATAAATGATTTATTAAAATTTATATAATATAAATAATATTATTAAAAATAATAAGACCTACTCAACTCTCATATATTAAAATATGAGTAAACCAATCCCCTTAAAAAAAACTTTTTCATCAAATTTTACATTGCAAAAAATAGTTAATTTTTAAAAAATAAATATCTTAAAATATAATAATAAAAAATAAAAATAATGTATATTAATTAATTTTATAGATTATACACTTTAATTATAAATTTTAAGCCTTATTTTAATTTTTGTTCTTCAATAGTTTTAAAATAAATTAAATACATAATAATTTATTATATTAAACAACATCAACAATAAATAATTAAAAATAATGCCATATATTTTTTAATTTTTATTTTGAATTATAAAACCTCCCTCTTTTGTACATTCACATTTAACAAATAAAATAACCATAATTTTTTTTTATTGTTTTAACTTTAAGCTTGATTACCCCCATGTATTTATTTAGTTTTAAATTCCTGGTATGAGTTGTGGTTGCTGTAGAGTTGGTTAGCTCACCCTCCAACAAATGTACTTTATGCTTGCACAATTTACCAAGCTGCCACAGAGATTTACATTAACACATCACATGGTCTTTTGTGTGTTGGCATTTACTGCCCTGTTCTTGCTGAGTTGGTCTACATGCATGGGATTTCATGGCGTGGTCTCAGCCAATGCTGAAACACTTCATTGCTACCTAGTTTGTCGATCTACAACCATCTATCCTGCCTCTCCTCCATTGATTCGTAGCTACAGATCCGACGGTGGTGGTTGGCTGGGGTTTCATCAACTAACCACTTCCTCATGGCTATAGTTTTGTGATTTCATTGTTGCTTTTGGTTCGTAGCTTCCTTCTCCTCTGCAATGGAATGTTAAGTTATTGATTGTTACAATGAGGTCATTCCTCCTCCTGAGGCTTGCACTAGTTATCATAGTGTGACTGCAGAAGGCAAGTGTTGGTTGACATTGCTTATCAGTATCACTTTTAGTTTGCTTTGAATAGGAAACACGGCTCTTGCCGAGGCTAACGAGATATTGCCTCTGTTCAAGATGGTTCAAAGGCATTTTAGGACAAAGACAACAGTTTCGCTATTGCTCCAGATTCAGAAGGTAAACCTTGATAACCTGAAGTCTTAAGAGTTTGACATTTTATTGATCTTAGAAAGATTTGTTTAAGGGTTTTGATAATTAAGTAGGTCAGCGTTTGGAGAGTGCGCCCTTCAAATTCAGGTATTATTATGCCAAAGTCGTTGCATGTGTTTTCTTGAGTTCTTGTCTCTTGTTAAATAACTATGATGTGGTTTTCATATTTTACTGTGGTTTACGATAGGTATTCCTTCATCCTACTCTTCTTGTGCAAGTCTGGGACCTACCCTTCAAGGATCAAACTCTTATAGTTTTACTGGTCATTTTGAGGTTGAATTTCTAATCCTTAGCAGTTTAGATAATGAGGGTTTGATGTTTCATCGAAACTACCTCAAAGAGCTGCCTAAATTTCTTGAAATCCTTAATTAAATAGTTGCTTTAAGCGAGTCAATAGGCTCAGTGTGTAGTTTGAACAATGTGGGAAAGAATTTCCCAACCTATGAACATATTTATGATTTTGATGTTGTAACTACTGTTAAGTAAGTTAAGGTATTAGTTAAGAATGTGTGATTTCGGTTATAATGACTCGAAGGTCACTCTAGACTACAACTGCTTATCTGTAATGGAGTGAATGAGTCTTTATCTATTACGTTGTTATGTTATTTGGGTATTTTGAGTGTGTCATTCCTATTTCACACTAGCTTGCTACCTCTGATCCAATTTTTCCAGTATGTCATGCTTTATCAAAAAATTGTTCGGTCTTTATGGAAATAACTTTTTTGAAAGGTTTTTGTAGAAATAAGGGTTTATTACAAGTTTATTTGTAAGCTAATAGATGAATTGATAGATATTATATGGCAATACCTTTGTTTTTCGAATAGTCCTAGATTGCATTCATTAGCTGTATGTTGTAGTTAAATGCTGTAACAGTAATAAGTGCATATGGTCTCGGCACACACCATGTAATTATTTGTTTGTGTATTCCATAAGGGTTTGCATACTTGTTCTCAATATTTTAGATGGATATGCTTGTTTGTTGTATATAGTTCTAGATCTTTTATACACAGAAAATACCTATAACATCCTCACATTAGAAAATGTTTATTATTACTTATCCTGAGAAAGAAACTAAATCCACTCTCTCTATTGCTTCTATTGTATAATTATTGAAGAATTTCTATAGTTATCTATACTCCATACACATAATCTCTTTACATTGAAGTGAGTTAGAATTTCCTACGTAATTAAGATATGAATTTATAGCATAGTACCTAGATACTAAATCAAGCAATTCATGGTACTTGTATGTTATAATAATAGCAACAACTAGCCAATAATCCTCTTTGGAAAGTCTCTCCTCCCTGCCACGAGTTTTGGCAATTACGTCCAGACTATCCCCCGTGCACTTTCTATTGGTGTCACAGTTAATAATTTCCAGTTACAATCAAGTACCTTGGGTTCCTCGACTACAATCCTACCCCCAAGTCCTAAACTCTCTTCTCACTGTCTTTCTTGAGAATTCTCCCATTGGTTCGTGCAGTTGAAGGATCTCTCCTACGCTCTTTCGTTTTCCCCTAAACCCCCCTTCACGGCAGATTGGGTAACTGTTTTTATAACTATTTATTTTAATTCTTGTAAACAATTTCTATTTTTTGTCAAGGTATCATTCCAAATATTTAGGTAACCATAATTTACTTTTCTTGGCCTCTAAACCTCAACACTTATTATTACATAGCATAATGTAATAAAACTTAAAATAACAGATAATAAAATTAACTTATTACTCCTCAATAGTTTTCATGCAGCTTATGGTGTTACTTCTTCCCACCCATATGAGGAACAACATCCCTGGTGCTCATTTCACTTCTAGAAAGCAACACCGAATAGGCTTTCCACATAAGTTCTTCTTCTTCCCAAGTGTCCTCATTCGACCAAAGTGCTTTCATTGCACTTTAACCTAGGTGATTGTCATGTCCCTATACTACTAGTGTAACCCCTTATTGTTATTAGTACAACCTCCTTATTATATTGTTCTTCCCATGTAGTCCCTATATTATTATTATTTTACCCTATAGAAGCCCACTATTGTTATTATTGTGCCCTTACATTATTATTGTTATGTTGGCTCTAGTTATATTATGACCACTTAGACCCCTGTATATAGAAAGGAGGTCTTGTCATCTGTATCATCTAATAATTGTTAATTTATGTAATGTAAAGGAGGTTTCCCCCTTGAAGAGGCTTATTTCTAAGGCATTTATCTCTCTTTTATATCTTTTTGTGAACTAGTTTCATAACATTTGGTATGAGAGCTTTGGATTCTAGGGTTTCACTACTCCAAACATGTCATTGTAGAAGTTTCATCGTAACTTTTTTTTTGCTACATTTCAGAAACTAAAATGAAAATCCAATTGAGAAAAAATCTCTTTGAACCTTGGGTCCAAATTGTAGGGCTTGTCTCGCTATACTTTTGGAGATATGAAGTGAGGAAGTTATAGTTGTTGCAAGCTCCAAAATTTCATCTAAAATAGGTCATCATGGAATTTTCACTATAACATTTTCCCTATAAAGTTTCATAATCTATAAAAAAGCCCATTTGAGAGGAAATAATTCTGAACCTAGGATTGAATTTCTGATCTTGTCTTGCGATTTTTTTGGATATATGATCTGTGGAAGTTAGGGTTTTTGAAAACTCCCAAATTACATTTTAAACAGGTGACCTTGGGAAAATCATCATAACTTTCTCTCTGAGCATCATATTGAAATTTCATAAGAAATTCTAGAAAGAGGACGGATTGTAGTTGTTTATGTGTATTTTGTAGATTTGAAGGTCAAAACAGTGACACATAGCACTTCATACAAGTTCACTATTTTGAAAAGGTATATAATCAGGTCATCTTGGGAGATTGTGCATAACTCTTTCTTGAAGAATCCAATTTCGATCAAACTGGTGGCATTGAAAAGTGGATGTAGAGGGCTACTGCACATCGTGATTTTAGAACTAGAAGATCTGAAATGACAGAGTTACAGTCATTTCAAGATTTAGCTCCTAAAATCAAGAAAAAACAAGTTGAGGAAGTTTGATGGCAAGGATCCGGTAAAATGGATACTATATATGGAGAAATAATTTCATCTACATGGTGTACCACTGTTACAAAAGGTATGTATTGCATCTAGTTATTTAAAATTGAATCTATTTCTATGGTATAAAGGCCTTTGTTCTCGTAATCCACTTGTCAAGTGGTCAATTTTCAAAGAGGAAACGATAGCACATTATGAGGATACAAAGAGAAAGACCTTCTTTAGCCAATTGATAAATCTCAAAAAAAAGTGTTCAATGCCAGAGCACATTGAGGACTTTCAAAAGTTGAATATAATGGAAAATGATATTCCACAGAAGCAGAGGAATGATGTCTCCATAGGGACTTTAAAGGATAACAATCAACGTGAGGTTCGTCTTTGGGAAACTAATTCATTCGAGAAGGCATTCAGGTTAGCAAGAAAAGTGGGAAGCAAAGTTATGGCAACAAGGAATTCTACCCTCACAACTACAAACATGGAAGTGTTGTTTCTCCTAGCCTTCCACAATGTACAAGGGTGACACCACAACAATTGAAAGAAAAATTAGCAAAAGGACTTTGTTACAATTGCGATAACAAATACATTAAAGGTCATAAGTTTGTTGACAAGAAATTATTTTACATTGATTGTGAAGAGGAGGAAGAAAAGGATCAAGGAAGATCAAAAGAAGAGGATATACACCATGAACCAGCCCCAAAGAAGGAAGAAATGAATTTGACCATATCTTGTAAAGAATTAGCAAGAATTACCACTCCTCAAACTCTCATGATAGAAGGACATGTCAAGAAGAAAATGGTTTAAGAAGTGAAATATCACATTGAGAAAGAAGAAATGAATCTGGCCATCTCTTGTAATGCATTGGCCGGAATTACCACTCCTCAAATTATCAAGATAGAAGGACATATCAAGAAGAAAAATGTTCACGAAGTCAAATGTCACATCAAGCATCAAGAAATGAATCCGACCATATTGTGTAATGCATTGGAAGAAATTACTACTCCTCAAACTCTCAAGATAGAAGGACGTATGAAGAAGAAAAACATTCAGGAAGTGAAAGATCATATTGAGCATCAAGAACAAGTTCTCCAACTTTTAAAAGATAACACCACTTTGGTGTAGAATTGAATGAAACAACAAGAAAATCAACATCGCAATAAAAGAATTTTTGATGTAGGCGATTGGGTATTTTTACGACTACATCTCAAGCAAGCTATTTATGCGAAGGAAATGTTGGAAATACTAAATGCACATAATAAATGGTGACCTTACCTAATGGGAAGACACTTCAACGTAAAAAAGGATCATGATAGCCTTAAATACTTTTTAGAACAAATATTATCTTTAGAAGGACAGAGAAAATGGGTCACAAATATGTTGGGTTATGAATTTGAAATCATCGACAAAAAACATAAGAAAAATGTTGTTGCATATGCACTCTCAAGAAAGGATGAGGATGTGGAAGCATTTTTTATGTTAGTTCTATTATCCAACCAGATTGGATAAATGAAGGAAGGGATGAATGGAAGAAGGACGAAGAAGGGTGGCCACTCATTCAAAAGTTGTAGAAGATTCCAGTTCAAGAAATATTGCCAGAACATGACGAGGAAGGAAAAATCATATTGGACTTGGGAGTAGTCACATAAACAAGAACCCGAAAGCTACAAAATCAATCAATTTCAGAGTATCTCATCAAGTGGAAGAACTTACCTAGTGAAGATTCCACATGAGAGGACAAGAATTTTATACAGAAGCATCAAGAACTACTCAAGTGTTGAGGAAAACACTTTTTGAAGGAGAGGGGCATGTTAGGTCTCTATACTACTAGTGTAACCCTTTATTTTTATTAGTAAAACCCCCTTATTATATTGTTGTGTGCATGTAGTCCCTATATTGTTATTATTGTGCCCCATAGAAGCCCACTATTGTTATTATTGTGCCCTTACATTATTATTGTTATGTCAGCTCTGATTATATTATCACCCCTTAGACTCTTATATATAGAAAGGAGGTCTTGTCATTTGTATCATACAAGAATTGTTTATTTATGTAATGTAAATGGGGTTTCCCCCTTGAAGAGGCTTATTTCTAATGTGTTTATCTCTCCTTTCTATATTTTTGTGAGCTAGTTTCATAACATTGGTGATGACTCACTTTCGCAGGGTGGTTTCTCTCTGGTCAAGAATACAAAGAAGTTCTTCTAGGAAATCTCCTTCTGTTTCAACCTGCAACCAAAAAATTACACTCATGATTGTGTTAAATACTTAAAAAAAATGGCTCCAAAGTTCATATATCCCACTTCACTAGTTACCTGAATGTTTTCCTAGTTAATAATGTGCTGAGCATTGTACACATTTTTTTAGTAAGGATAAATGGAACACATTATGGAGCCAAATTTGGTTGGGTAGTGCAAGCTTATAGACCACCAACCGAATTGGTTCCAAAAGGCCATCGATTTGTAGGTACTGAGAAGCATTTGAAAGTTGGATGAATGTGTGCTTATCATGGTCAACAAGACGTGTGATGAAATCAAGATCCCAACTTCTAACCGTATCGAACGCTACATGGAGAGCAACACGCACATGGTAGGTGAAATAATGGATGACGAGACCTAAAATCTTGTCCAAAACATTTTCCACAATAATGACTCTCTCACTCTCATCCTCGCCATCATCTATTGCCATCATTAGGAAGTTAGACAGCGAAGCTACCATGTGATCCACATTGTATATTTTTCCATCGGAGCTCTATAATGTCACTTTATTGGAATCTACCATGGCTCTTGATATTGATGATATTTTGTTGATATCAAAGAAATATCTGGTCATCCTTTGGATTGAATTGATGGTTAATGGAATGAGTTCATTGCGTCCCTCGATTCTCTTTCTTGCTTGTATTTATATATTCAAATGAAGCAATTTAAGTATGGTGACACCCACCTCACAAATATATAAGATACCCTAAGCCGACAAGTACCACTCATATGTGATTGTCACTCAACAAATGAGTGAATTTTTTATTTTAGTTTTATTTTTAAAATTATAATTATTTTTTTCTCAGAAATCAAAATGTATATATCATATTAAAATAAATTCAAATAGTAATAATGCATATTCATAACTTTTATATTTTTTTATTTTTTTAATTTTTTATTTAAATTTAATTAATAAACATATGATTAATATTATGCATGTCACATAAAAATAAATAAATCATAAAATCATAAAATATATAAAAAATTACCCTATACATACATATATACATACATACATACAAATATATATTTAAATATGTCCTAAAATTTCTTTTGTTTTCTTAAGAGCTCATTTTCTTTGGACCTAAGGAAATAAGCTAACCACCCAAGACTATGTAGTACTAATCAGTAATTGTAGGTGGTGTGGCTTTCCTTGAATAAATGTGATGAGTCAACCCCATTAGTAGGTAGTAGCCAATAATGGTTGCCATCATTGCTCATTCACAACTATGATAAGATTTCTTTCCGAATATGTTAAAAATTGTATGTATTATTAAAATTTTAATAATATTAAAAATAAGTTGATTTATGTGAAATTTATATAAATATAAGTAATGTTATTAAAAATATGTATAGATCTATCTCAATTTCTCATATATTAAAATATAAGTAAAATCAAATCCCTTGAAATATGAATTTTCCATCAAATTTTACATTCCAAAAAATATTTTTACATTTCATAGGCAACAGATCTTTGGAGCTTGGTGCCACTAGCTAGAGTACGGCCTAATTTTTCAAATAATAGTTTTAGATTGGATAACCATTATATTAAGGTTTAGGCAAATTAATGAAATCATTAAGTTTGGAAAATGCTACTGAGTGGTAACTAAAAGAAAAATTTTCTAAAAGGCTAGTAAATGTATGTAGTATTTCCAACAATCTATGTTAATAAACATAAAATTTACAATGTGAATATTTGCTGTTGGATTTTTCTAGATGGGATTTTGTGGCTGAAAGTTTAGTTAGGAAATAAACAATTATCCATTTCCTTGGTGAAATCCCTTATTTCTATATAATCTTCTCTTTTTCTATTTTTATATATTACAAAACACTCTTTCAATCAATTAGCAAAGGATTTAAATTTTATAAATGTATATGTTCCCTTCTTGTATAAGAAAAAAAATGTTCTTTCTCTTAACCAAGAGGTGTTGAAAAGGAGAAATTTATTGTAGATTGGCTTACCAAATACATATTAAGGAAACATGAACTTTGGAGTAAAATAGGAAGTATCAAGCATCTTACAATATTGACTAAATTCAAACATGTTGGCTTGTAGCCATTAGATCTATGACCCATATGGAAAACATAATATAAATAGTCCTTGTGACATTTTATGTTCAACTTGCACTCGATTATATATTAATATTTAACTAATATAGTTTGGAAGTAATGATGAAAAAAAATAGGATCGTAAAGAATCAACTGTGTTTAAGTCAAATGACAATATAAAAGAAAAAAAACATCAAGATGGTAAGAGGAAACAGATATCTTAGGTTGTTTTATTCTAATGTAGATGTAATTTCACTCACAATGAGAAAAATACCCTAAGAGAATTGGATTCCATGGTGAAATACCTCATTGATTGGTAGACAACCAAGTGGAGGTAGAAAAGTAGAGTTGTATAACGTTTAGGTGGCTTTAAAAGAATATTATTTCTCTTAGATAGTAATTGGTTTGAGTTCACATGTGGATTGAGTGTGGCTAGCAATAATATAGCTAAATTACAGGCTTCCATTGTGATAGTTGGCTTTGCTGTAGATAGATGTGTAATAGAATTCTAAATTATTACTAGCAGAAAATGGTCCATTTAACACTAAAATAATACAATGTATATCTATATATATCTGTGTGTGTGTGTTCCTTTGTAATGTGATTAGAGTTTATTAGTAGTTTTCTTAGTCATTTATTGGTTGATTTAATTTGTTAATTTGTAGTATTTACTTGTTTCATCAAGTATTAGTTAGTATTAATTGATAATATATTTACCAATTTAAGGATTTGTTAATTTTTCTTTATATACAATAAATTTAATTCAATCATAAACCAATAAATGAGTAGCATAATCACATTGTTTTACAATAGAATTAAATTTATCGTTATTGTTGTTATATATTTTATTGCTACCATAGTGTTTTCATAATTATTATATTTATTATTAATTTACTACTTTAATCGTATCCATTTTCTACTAATTAGTTCCATATTATTTTTATTTTTATAATTAATTATTTAATATAAATTTATATCACACAAATAACTTATACCTTATAAATGTAATGAAATTGTTTGATCACATTTTACAATATTATTGTTGATATAATATCAATGAAACAGTTATATGAAATTATAAGCTTAAACAATGAATAAAAACGTGATACATGTGAATCATATGAATTAGAAGGAAAATTTATGTAGGTAAACTTACATAAAAAATTTATGTACATATATTAAACTAAATTTCACACATGCGAGTTCAAAGGATATTTAATTGTGAACATAGACATTTACATTAAGCAATAAAATATGCAAAGATAAAATATATACAGACATTAGGAACATCAAGTACAATGTGATTCTCCTACTAATCCACTTGTAAATGATAAAAACTACATCTAGACATTAAACCACAACTAAAGATATGATCTAAAATTATACAATTATATAAAAATCATCTACATATTTTTCACATATTTCAACAACACTGCCAAATATCATTCTTTTTCAAACCGATATAACCATCTTTGTATGGAAGGAGGATGTTATTTTTGATCTCAAGAACAATGACATTAACATCTTCAAGGCTCAATTTCACTCCATATATTAGAGAAATGAATGAATTCATCGAATGCTAATATCAACATAATCACATGGATTTAACGCTTTCAATTTATCACCTTTTTAAGCTTATGTAACTCTTTTTACAATATTTCAGACTTGAAAAATATGAAAAAGTTCATGTAGATGTTCGAAAATGTAACTAGAATTATAAATGAAATGATACTGCATAATGAAATTGCACAATATTAAAATTGATTTAATATAATATAAATGAAACAATTATATGAATTAAACAATGAATTAAAATCGAAGACATGTAAATCATGTTAATGAGAAGAAAAACTTATATGTATGAACTTACATTAATGAATTATGGACCTAGATTCAACTAAGTTTCACAGATTTGAGTCAAAAGGAGATGTAACTGTAAACATGTACACTTACATTAAACAATAAAATATACAAAAATGAACTACTCATACACACATTATTAACAAAAAGTAAAATATGAACTATTAGTACATGATAAAATATATTTACATATAATAAATAACGACAAAGGATGCAATCTACAATGATACAACTATATGGAAATCACTTATATATATTTTTCAATAGTTCAAAGGGAAAAATTTCAAACTTCTTTATGTTTCAAACCTATACATCCATCTTCATATGGAAGGAGGATGTTATTTGTGACTTTTGGAACATTTACATTAACAGCTTTTTGACGGTGCCAAACCCACCAACATGTCAAGGTGATCTTGCCCGTAAGAAGTCGTAACTAGACGTCAGACGTTTGGTGTAGGAGTCCCAACAGTGGGTCATATGGTATCGTCTCAACCACAGTTGTGTGCAAAGGCAAGAAGGATGTCATTGTTGGTAGAAAGGGTGTGACCAATGTAGCAAGCCAAGGAAGGTGCATGAAGGGTTCTAACACATGAAAAGTGGAATGAGTGCACCCCATGGAAACCTGTGGAAACACGTGACTTGGAAGGGAACCCACGAGCAAAGACACATCACAAGTGGGAGTTAAGGTGAACCAACAATCGAAAGTGATGGTTAAACCAGTAGCACATCTCAGCAGGATTCGTACATCCATATAGTAGATAGTAGCCATTAATGGTTGTCTTCAATGTTGGTTTGACAAATGGGTTATGATAAGCTTCATTAATAGGTAGTAACCAATAATCGTTGTCCTCATTGTTAGTTTGATAACTGAGTTATGATAAGCTTAGGTTAAAAAATATATGTATTATTAAATTTTTAATAAATTAAAAATATATTAATTTATGGTGAAATTTATATAAAATATTAAAATAATATTATTAAAAAATATGTATAGATTTATCTCAACTTCTCGTATATTAAAATATAAAAAAATCAAATCCCTTCCAATATAAACTTTTTAATCAAATACATTCCTCAAGATATTTAGTTTTAAAAAAATATATCTTAAAAATTATTATAAATAAGAAATAAAAATAATTATATATTAACTATATTTATAAATTATACAGTTTATATTATACATTTTTAACATTATTTTAATTTTTCTTATAATTTTTATATAAATTAAATACATATATATTTATTATATTAAAACAACATCAATAATAAAATTTTTAAAAATAATGCCATATATTTTTTAACTTTTATTTTGAATTATAAAGCCTCCCTCTTTCGTAACATATTAATTAAGTGAGTGAGTATTAACTCATCTCACCAAATATCACTCGCTTGATCATTATGTCATTTCTTCATATTTCTTAGGTCAATGTATTACATATTTCCATCCATATCTTAAAAAAAAAACATCTAAATACTGAATGAATTAATTGAACAACAAAGTTTTTTTAAAATATAAATTCATTAATGACTCAATAATCTTTTACATATTAAGTATCACACGCGATGTATTCAACTGAACAATAAACTGAATGGTATTAGTTTAATTTTATTATAGATTAATTACATATTTAGTATGGTGTATATGTACGATTTAAATAAATTAATGTACACACTAATATATTATTATATCGATTACATTTAAAATAATTAACAATATTTAAAATAATATTTTTTACTTTTATTAGAATTATTATTATTATTATTAAAAAAAAAATTGTGAAAAAAAATGGTAAAAGGACATCGTGTAATTATATTATCTTTTAGTATGGTTAGTAATAGTGAAAAAATGTATGTTATAAATTAAGTGCTAATTAAGATGATTAGGGTTAATATTAAACCTAAAACTTTTTCCTTTTCCTATTTCTAAAGACATGTTAATAGATTTTAAAATAGTCTTAGATTTATCAACATGGTTTTGTCACTAGCACATGCAACAACATTACGCAAAATCTATCAAACACCAATCAACCTTTAGAAGGAGGTTTTCGCCTTCACATTGATTGAATCTAAAACTTTGAATTCGACAAATTAGATTTCCTTATCATTGTAATAATTACCTAATTATGTTTCATTTATTTGGCCAAATATACTTATCTACTTATCTATTACTCAAGAGATAGATTGCTCGTCAATACCATTATAGGAGATATTTAGTGGCTTGGTTAAGACTATGGTTTCTCTAGATACAGTAGTGTGGAAAGTTTTAGGAGCTTGAGAATAGTTGAGAAATAAAATATAAACAATGAGTCGAAACGAAGTGGAAGAACGTTAATTTTGTTAAGTTATGGCTTGAAAATATGGAACTAGTGATGGGAAAGTTGTCATAATAGAGAAAAAAAATACTATAGAAAGAAACAACTTTAGTGTGAACATTTAATGGAAAGAGGATACAAAACATATCCATGAGGCAATAGATCTTTCGATCTTGGTGCCAACAGTTAGAGGATGGTCTAATTTTCAAATATTAGTTTGAGAGTGGATAACCATTATATTCAAGTTTAGGTGAATTAATGAAATCATTAAGTGTGGAAAATGCTAATGAGAGGTAACTAAAATAAAAAAGTTCTAAAAGGCTAGTAAATGTATGTAGGTTGGATGTAGTATCTTCCAATAATCTATGTTAACAAATTTAAAATTTACAATGTGAATATTTGTTGTTATAATTTTCTAGATGGGATTTTGTCATTGAAAGTTTAGTTAGTAATTAAAAAAATATCCATTTCCTTCAAGAAGTCCCTTAATTCTATAAGATCTTCTCTTTTTCTATAGTACAAAACACTCTTCCAATGAATTAGGAAAGGATTTAAATTTTATAAATGTATATGTTCCCCTCTTGTATAAGAAAAAAAATATTCTTTCTTTTAAGAAAGAGGCATTGAAAAGGAAAAAATTATAGTAGATTGGGTTACCAAATCCAACTTAAGGAAACATGAACTTTGGAGTAAAATAGGAAGTATGAAGCATCTTGCCAGATTGACAAATTCGAACTTCTTGACTTGGAGCAATTAGAACTATGACCCATATGGAAAACATAATATAAAAAATCCTTGTGACATTTTATGTTCAACTAACATTGGATTATAGATTCATATTTAATTGATATAATCTCGAAGTAATGATGAAAACATTTTTAGGATTGTAAAGAATCAACTATGTTTAAGTTCAATGACAATATAAAAGAGGAAAAAAAACCATCAAGAGGGTAAGAGGAAATAGATATCTTAGGTTTTTTTTATTCTAATGTAGATTTAATTTTAGTGATGATGAGAGAAATACCCTAAGAGGATTGGATCCCATCAAGAAATAGCTGATTGATTGGGAGGCAACCAAGTGGAAGTAGAAAAGTAGAGATGTGTATTTAGCCCAACATTTAGGCGGCTTTACAAGAGTATTATTTCTCTTATATAGTAATTTTTTTGAGTTCAGATGTGGATTGGGTGTGGGTAGAAATAATATAGCTAAATTACTAGCTTCCATTATCATTGTAGGCTTGGTTGTAGATAGATATGTAATAGAGTTGTAGATTCTTACTAGTACAAAATGGTCAATTT